>RRYC01000145.1:0-65693 GCA_004016185.1 Quambalaria eucalypti
GGCTTGGTGCCCAGTGGCTGCTGCTGCTGCTGCTGCTGCTGCTGCGATGTACTACCATTGTACTGTGGCTGCCATACTTCAATGACGCTCTCATTGCTGAAGCTCTCATCGAGTGCACCCGCTGCGGTACCCGTAGCAAGGAAAGGCTCGGCTGCCTGGAGCGAGGCGGGGGACCAAGCAAAAGTGGCCGTGCGCGGGATGGATGCCTTCATGGCGGGTGGGAGGGGCGGGGCGGCGTGCGGTCGGGCAGGGGAGGACGGGCGGGCAGTGTTTCTTGTGGGGCGTTGCAGTCGATTGTATGAAGAAGTGGGGCCAAAGATTGTCGACAAGGCAGGTTACCAAATGTCCCGATTTGCAACGCTTGCAACGTTTGCTTTGCTGCAGTCCCCCTAGGCGGTCTTGGGGATCAACCCTGGAGGTGGGTGGGTGTGGTGTGAGTGTTGCACGGGTGTGGGTGGGTGCAGTCGAGCCGGCGATGCTTGTGTGCGTGTGGTTAGGTGAGGTAATCGCGGGGTGCCTTGGATTGGATTGTAGGTGTTGGTAAGCTCGCCGTCGTGGCTGCTCCTCGTCGGTCGTCTGTTCGTCGTCCCTACGTCTGAGGATCCTCTGATCGCTTTGCACTTGGTTCGCTGCCGTGCGTTGGCGGGAAGGGCGGCGCGGGCGTAGGCAGGCTGGATTGGGTTGGGTTGGTCTCTCCTGACTGCCGTGGTGCCCTGCCTGACTGCCTGGCCTGCCTGCCTGCCTTGCTGCTTGGCTGGTGCGCGTGCGTCCGTTGCGCGTTGGCCACGTCGTCGTCGTCGTCGTCGTCGTCGTCGTCGCACGTCCTTCCACACACGCGCACGCACGCTGGCGCCGCCGCCCACGGGGCTCAACCCTAGCTGACACGCACACACACGCGCGCGCGCCGACTCGACGCGACCGGCCCGCCAACCGACCCGGTCTACCTCGGATCCGACGATGGGATCCGCGACTGGACGGCGACGAACGACAGGCGGCGGGGGAAAGCGCTCACTCGCGGGCGAGAGCGGATTGATCATCCAGAGGCGGGGGCGGCGGGCAAGCCAGGATTGAATTCGCGGTATTTGTTGTTGGTCAAGTCGAATCATCGCCGCCAACATCACCACCCACCCACACCACAACCACACCACACCACACCACACCACACCACAACCATGCTCGCACTCTCAGCAGCATCGGCGGCCTCTTCGCGCCTTATCCTGCGCTCCTCGTCGCGGGCAGCCACCCTCTCCACCTCGGCCCGCGTCCACGCCGCACAACAACCCCCCACGGGCTTCTTCCAGCGTCCTGCCGACGTACCCCAGCCTACCACGGCCGCCGTCGCCACACGCAAGCCCAAGGTCGCTGTTCCGCACACCCCACCGCACGTACCCAGTGAACAGGCACCAAACTACCCTACTACCTGGTCTGAGACGCAGAACCCGAGGGAACTTGCTATGCGTGGACCTCGATTCGAGCAGATGGACATGGAGATGCAGCCACAACCACTCTCTGCCATGGAGATGATTCAGAGGGAGCCCATTCGGCTCACACCCAACCGTGTGCAGTCTTGTGATGGTGGGGATGGGCCGCTTGGTCACCCAAAGGTCTTCATCAACCTGGTGAGTGCGAGCATGCAGGCCTCGTTGCAGTAGAGTATGCGTCCTTTACACCTCCCTACCTCTCCCTGCTGACATGTACACCCCACCACCACCACCACCACCACCAACAGGACAAGCCCGGCCCAAAGGCATGCCCCTACTGCGGTCTCCGCTACGAGCGCGACCACTCGCATCACTAAGCAACGCGCACGTGTAAAGCGCATTGCATATACACACACACTTTCCGCCGCCTCCCAGTATCCTCCATTCCCCACCACTACCACGTCACGTCACGTCGTGGTCCTTTTTGACAGCAATAGCAAACAGATACATACGCACAACAGACGTTCCCTTGCGTGGCAGGCAGGCAGGCAGGCAGGCAGGCAGTCTTCCCTTCTCTCTCCGCTCCTTGCTGCATTCCCCACTCGACCCTCGACCCTCGCGTGCACGAGGTACCTACCTACCCTCCCTACTGACTGACTCCTTCCTTGCACAGAAGCAGAAGCAGAGGCCGCGACCCACACAATGAAGCGACGACGACGACGACGACGACTCTGCAGCAGCAAAGCAAGAGGCGAGGCGGGGAGCCTGAATGTGGGACCGAGTTTCGTCTCGTCTGCCTGCCTGCCTGACCGACTGACCGAATCGCTGACCTGCTGACGGACTGACGGATTGGCGCGTCTCCTCCCGAATCGGCGGATCACCTCCTCTCCTCGCTCCTCTGCTCCCTCAACATCAGCCAGACTGCAAGTACCTACGAGTCTGCTGCTGAAACCTTTGGCATCGGCAAAAAGGCAAGAGGAGACGTTTATTCCTCCTGAGCTTGAGCTTGTGTGCGCGGGCGTGCGCAGCGGAAGGGGGAGACGGTGCTGTACAGACTGATGTTCACGACACGACACGACACGACACACACGAGGGTAAGACGCCAGTAGCCAGTCACCAGACGTCAGACGCCAGACGCCGCCCCGGCAGCTGGCAGACCCTGAACCTACCTCTCACTGGAGGTTGGCTTTCCATTTCCATATCCATTTCCATTTCCATTGCCATTCTCTGTCCAATTTTCATGACATGACATGATGAGAGACGAGGCGAGTCTGGCGAGCTGTGTGTACCTACGTGTGCGTGTGGCATGCGGCGTGTGCGTGCCATTGTGAATGCGACTTGTATTGACATATGGCTCTCCTCGACATCAAAGCAGCATCCTTGTATAGCATCAACTCGCTCTCAACTCGCTCTCTTTTGCCACAGCCCTTCTACGGCAGAACCTTGCTCCTCACGCTCTTTTCGAAGCTGAGAGGACGGTCTCCTGACCCCTTTCATGGCTGTGGCTACAAGATACCGCAGAAGGATCCTTGAGCATGATTCCCTCTTGGAGAATGCAAATGGTCGAATTTTCGCTCTCGGACCTTAGCTCGCGGATATCAACAACGCGTATGGGTGATGTGAGCTAGAGTTACTCCGGCGTCGTCGTTGTCTTCGTCTTCGTCGTCGTCGTTAGCGTCCCCACCCCTCCCGTCCCGTCCCGTTGCTACTTCCCAGCCTAGCCTAGCCTAGCTTAAGCCGGAGGCCCCCCCCCCCCCCCTGGTGATCTTCTCCGGTTCTGGCGCTGGCTGAGCAGCCACAGCTGCAGCTACCTACTGATCTCACTCTCAAGCTCACTCTCGAGGATCGCCGATAGCCTTCCTACCTTGCTTCCTGCTCCAGGAAGTCCAGTCCTTGTGCATCAATAGCGCGAAAAGCACATGACATGACAGAGCACCTGCTCTCAAGGAGTCCTCACAGCCTGAACTTATCCATACGCTTGGACTTGGACTTGGACTTGCACTTGCACTTGCACTTGCACTTGCACTGACGCTGGCGAGTGCGCAGGCACGCACCCGACCTGATTCGAAGCAATCTGATCTGATCGCAGCGGAGCAGATCGCAGCAGAGCAGAGCGTGCCCTACCGCGCCACATAAACGTTTGTTTGGAGCGGAGAGCTCAATTTGGAATGAAAAGGATGAGCGTGAGCTTCAGCGGCGGTGTGAACGTACTGTACTGTACTGTACCGCCTCAGAGCAGAGCTGAGTTGAGCCAAGTATGTAAGTACGCCGAACTGGCTTGGACTGGCTTTGACTCGAGTGGACCCGATTAGACTGGCTCGCTTGGACTGAATTGGATTGGACTTGAGTCCCTTGGACTGAACTAGACTAGAATTGCAGTGGACAGGACTGGACGGGCTTTCCTTGCGCGGACGCGGAATGACGCAAGGTAGGGAGTGCGTGCACTCACTTCACTCACTTTTGCTTGCTTGTACGGAAAAAAAATAAGAAAACTTAAAATCAGAATCAGGATGACCGCACTGCGGCCTTCCCGCAGTACACTCCACCACACCCCACTACAGTACACTACCCAAGGCCCCAAGTACCTACCTACCTACCGAGCATTCCCCAGACGCCAGATCCAGACGTTGATCCGCCCCTCCCTCACGTCACGTACGCCATGCCACGCCATGCCACGCCAACGTCCACGCAAGACGGACTTCGTTTGACCTCTCATTTCAGATTGGAGTTAGTGCGTCGATCGTTCGTTCGATGAAGACGACGACGACGACGGTAACGACGGAAACGGAATGCTTGCGAAATGCAAGGAAAGGAAAGCAAAGGCAAGGGAAAGGAACAGAGACGTACGGGACGAGCAGAGCAGAGCAGAGCAGGAAACTTATGGTATTGCTACGACTACGACTACAGCTACAGCTATAGCTATAGCTAGGGCTAGGGCTGTATCTAGAGCTAGGGCTCGGACTGGGCTACATCGCCCCCTCCCAGTCCCCTCGCCAACCCCAACCCCAACCCAGCTCGGAAGAGACTATGACATATGACATACGACATGACACGGCATCTCAGACATCCCCCCCATCCCCCCAATCAACTTCATCTTCCTCCAGGAGGGCTCGGGCGTGCGCGTGCGCGTGCGCTTCAGCTTGAGCTCGTTCGCTTCCTAGCTCGGCGTCGGCGTCGGCGTCCTCACCTTTACCCTTACCCACAGTCGCATCCCCGCAAGAAGAAGAAGAAGCAGGAGGCACAAGCATCTCAGGCGGGACGAGTCCCAGTCTGCGTGCTACGTCTGCTACTCCCTGTCCCTCTCCGTGTCCGTATTGCGCTTCAGCACTTTCATCCTCGCCGCTTGCGCCCGTCGACGAGGAAGAAGTGGCGACACGTGGGCTTTGCTTCGTCGCGTTGGCGTTGGCGTTGGCGTTCGCCTTGGCGTTCACGCTCGATTGGGGGACGTCCTCGTCCCCGTCCTCACCCGAGTCAGACTCAGAATCGGAATCGGATGCGTACCCCGCTAGACCGAGGAGGGGGGCTTGTACCTGCGCAGGCTTGGGCGCGGGTGCGGATACTGGTGCAGATACTGCTTGGAGGGTGGTCATCGTGGCCGTCGCGGCCGTCGTGGCCGTCGTTGTGGCAGTGGGAGTCGGAGTCGGTGTAGACTCCCCTTCTTTCCCCTGCCCGTCGTGTCCGTGTCCTTTAGCCTCGTCCTTCTCCGGCTGTACATCCCCCTCACCCTCACCCTCGCCCTCCACCCTATGCCGCACAACCTCGACCCCACCCCTCTTCTCCTCCTCACGCAGCAAGTCCGTCCTCCAAACTTCGACGGTGGCATACTCGACGACGGCATAATCCCGGGGTATACTCCGTAGGAGTGCTTCTACACCTAGGAGGCGGGGTGCGTGGGCGTGGGCGTGGTCGGCCTCTCCGGGTGAGGCTGCGGCTGCGTCTGCGGTTGTGGCTGCGGCTGTGACTGCACTGGGAGGGACATAGGGAAGGACGTAGAGGGATTTCCGGGTACGCGGGGGTGTGACAGTGGGCGGGTTCGTTGTTTCCTTGCCACCCCCGACGCCACCGCCATTGTCCTCGTCGTCATCGCTGTACCCCAGTCCCGCAAGCGAGGAGACGCCGCTATTGGTCTTGGTCTTTTCCGCCGCCGCCGCCGCCGCCGCCGTCGCGGGCACGGGCTGCTGCGTACGGTGGGCGTTGAGTTTGGCGGATAAGTTGGAGAGGAGGGAGTGTGAGAGGAGGGAGGAGGGCGGCGGCGGCGGTGGTGGTTGCAGCGCTTGCTCTTGACTTGGTTGCTGCTGCTGATCGTGCCCACGCTCACGCCATGCACGAGGACCCGTAGGTACAGTGGGTGGGGGTAGCGTAGCTGTGTGTGGTGGGATCACCTGCTGCTGCTGTTGTTCCTCCTCCTCCTTCTCCTCCTCGCCCTTGCCCTTGCGGGCCCACCATTCGAGAAACTTGACTGAGCTCTCATTGCGGAGGCGCACGTCGTGTACCTGTACAGCGAGGCTAATTTCGGGTGGTAACGTCGTGTAGGGGCGGGGTAGCGTCGTCGCGTTGTTGGGCTGCTGTGGCGTGGACGACAGCAGACCGTACCGCTCGAGGATTGCGTCGGAGATGTAAAAGGTGCGTGTGGGCGGTGGGTTGTGGCGGCGTTGGGTGGTGGTGGTGGCAGCAGCAGCAGCAGCAGCAGCAGCAGCAGCATCATCATCATCATCGTCGTGCGTGTCGGTGTCGGCGGCGGGGGTGGCGGGTGGTGGTGCTTCCGTCTGTCCCTGTGGTGGCCGTGGCTGCGACTGACTTCCATTCCCACTGCCCTTGCGCTTCCTGCCTCTCTTGGTAGTAGTGGGCGTGCCTGCCTCGCCGCCCGCCTCGGCGTACTCCCTCTTCCACTCACTAGGCGCCCCCTTGACACTCTCCCTCTCCAGCTCCTGCATGAGCTTCACTTGTACAGGCAGCATAGGCGGCAAGTCATGGTACATTTTGCGCAGTGGCTGTGGGTGCGCTTGCTGTACCGCGTGCTGTACCGCAGCATGAGGGTACACCACCTCGAGTGTATACCGCATCTTCTTGACGCGGTCATTCCACGTCGTGCGGTTCGTGCGTTCCCTTAGCATCCCCTCGGGCAGCCACATGACCTTACACCGTCTACGGCGCACTTCCTCGCGCGTATTCTCGCGAATACGGAGTTTCTTTACGCGGTCGTAGTCTGGGCGGAAGGCGGGGCCTGTGCCCGCACCCGCACCCGCACCCGCACCCGCACCCGCACCCGCACCCGCACCCGCTCGCTGCTGCTGACCCTGCGCGGCTTTGACATCGGCCTCGACCTGCTCGGGGAGTATACCCGCTGCAATGAGGTCGGACCCCACACGGGATACCGTCCGCCCAATGGAAGAGAGGAAGTGGTAGTCGTGTAGAAAGTGATTCTCCGTGTATTCATTGAGGGCGACGTACTTCGTCGGCGTTGTGCGAGGACGCTTGTTTGGGGGTGGTGAGGAGGTGGTGGCGGCGGTGGCGGCGGTGGTGAAGGTAGTGGACTTGGACGTGGAGGTTGTGGACGTGGACGTGCCGTGCACCTCCCTGTGCGCCCGGGAACACGCCAGGGAACAGGTAGCGTCGTAGCATGTGGGACACTTGTACTTGGAGGCAGAGGAGCCGCAGCCTACGCAGGGACCGAGGGGTGCGGGCATGGCGGGTGGCGAGAAGGAAGAGAGAAAGAGGTGGGAAGGGTGGTGTGGTGGGTGTAAAGCAGCAGGGACAAGAACGAGATGATGATTCCATTTCGACACTCAGAGACCCCCCACCCTCACCCATCCTCACCCCGCGGTCCTAGTGGAAATTCTTGCACTTGCTGACTAAGCAGGCGTACCAGGCAGCCGCGGGATATCGCGTGTGTGTGGAGGGCGGGCTGCAAAGTGAGCGAGCGAGTTAGTCGAAGCGGAATGTGGAACGCGATGGGGGGCGATTGCAAAGGTTTCAAAGGGCGATCAAGTGTAAAGGTTTCAAGGATCTCACTTCTATTCCATCTACCTCGCCATCCACGCATCCACGCTACGCATCCACGCATCCACGCGCCCAGCCATGTCCTCACCACTTGGCTTCACCCCGTTGGTGATGGGTAACAACCACTACCACAAGCAGTGGACTGGCCCCAGCAGCGTACGTTTATCGTCATTTTTTCCGCGTGGCACAATGACGACGACGACGACGCACCCCACCATGAGCGGCACCCCCACCCGCCTCGCCTCACCCGCCTCGCTCCTCGTCTCCTCTGCCCTCTTCCTCCCGCGGCCGCCGCGTCTGCGCCCATTCTCCACTTCTCCCTCGCCCGCGCCAACCACCACCTCCACGACCACCCGCGGCTTCCGCGCCTCGCCCCTCCGACACGTCCTCACCTTTGCCTTTCTCCACCCAGCCCTAACCTGGGCGGTCTTCCCCCCCGTGTACGCCCTCTGCCACTATACGAATCTCGCTACGCTTGTCCTCGCCGGTCCCAGTGGGACTGCGCTCCTGCGTACGCGTATCCCGGGATTCGTACCCGATGGGTTGGTCTATGGGTTGCGTGAGACAAGGCAGAGGCATGCGCTTGCGTTGGGAGACAATACCACCACCAGCGCCACCCCGGATGCACGCGACCCCACGATTGAAGAATGGGCGGAGATGGCCGTGCGCAAGAGCGCGGGACTTACCTGGCGGTCTGCAAAGGCCTTGGGCGGGTTCATCAAGCGCGTCAAGGCTGGGCGCGGTGAGGGCAACGGCAATGATGAACCACTTGGGTTGAAGGATCTGCAGAACCTCGCAGAGGATGTTCGTCGGCGGGAAGTTGATCTGCAAGAGGAACAACAGCGCGTGGAGGAGATGAAGAAGACGTCCTGGTGGAGGAGCTACATGCATACCAAGGCAGAGGAAGTACGATTCAGCCAAGTCGCGGATGGTGTAGCTGCTTGGTTGGTCATCAAGGTAAGTGCACAGCAGCAGCCAGGCCAGGCCAGGCCAGGCCAGCAAGCAGACACGCGCGCTTACCAATACTCGCACGCACACGCACACTACACCCAACAGTGCCTCTTCCCCCTACGCCTACCCATCTCCCTCTGGCTCACTCCACGCGTCGTTAAGCGACTCCTTTGAGCGCAGTCGCAGAGAATACAATTCCATTCTTTTCCCTTTCTCTTTGCAGATGTTCGCCCTGGCACACAATGTATGCACTCGACTCCTGTAGCCCATTAACGCGATCGTGGTCAAGGGTGTACTGTACATACTTACATAGGAGTTGCGCTGCACTGCACTGCATAGATTGGATTGGATTGGATTGGATTGGATTGGATTGTATGCTATGCTAAGCAGGCTAGGTCAGGCCATACGCAAGGGTAGCGTATGGGGATACAGCACCTCACCACCGACTGCACTTTGCGCACAAAAACATCACGTGAACAAAAGGGGGTCAACGTCGTATAACGACTATACTGTGTGATGTGAAGTGATGCTATGCTATGCTATGCGATGCGCGGCATCGGAGGATTCCTTCAGCCGAGTCGAGGAGAGGAGAGGAGAGGAGAGATGAGTGCGCAACTTGACTGAGCCGCACGTCCGTACAGTAAGTACGTCCGTAAGTCAGTAGTTCCCAGGGTGGGGGTCCTCCTATCTCTCCGCTCCTGCACCCTGACCCTGACCCTGAACCTGGCATTGGTGCCCGACATATTGTATGTATGTACCTCTTGGCACTCCCACTCCCACTCCCGTGGAACTCCCGTGCCGTCCGTCCGGAATGGCGGTGCCGCAACGTAAGTACTGTACTGTATGTACGATATCTATCCCTTGCCTCTTACCGTTCCCACACTACATGCCCACGTCTATAATACTTGGTCCGTGTGAAGCCTACCTACTTACTCTGCCAGCCGCCCGCTCACCCCCTCCACGCGGAAAGTTTTCCTTTCCCCACGCCACGCTACGCCACGCCATGCCACGAGGCCGCCACGCGTCTTCACGCACGCACGACTGCAAGAAAATCTACGAGGAGAGTGCCACGCGGGCTCGGCTCGGCTCGGCTCGGCGAGGTGCAAGGTGCAAGGGGTTGTTCTATCTACCGGTCGGTGGGTGCCTACTGGCGATGCGATTAGCGATGACTTGCCTGTTGAGTGCTAGTGCTTGAACGAGAGGAGAGGAGAGGAGTGGGGTGAATGCTGCGTTGCGGGAGGGACGAGTGCGGTACTGTAGGTATGCACTTGCGTACAATTCGGAGGTGTGTGGCGCAGAGAGAGCTCATAGGGGTAGGGGTTGGGGTATACTCAGAGAGGGGTGGGTAAGTAAGTACTTGGGTAGGACAGTCAGCCTTGCCTTGCCTTGGCCTCGCATCGGCACGCAAGCACCGCCGCACGCACGCACACACGCACGCACGTCGTCCTCAATTCAATTAAATGAAATGAAGCGGACCAAGTACTGACCTACCGTACGCGCATTGGCCTGCAAGCTGTACTGCGGGAACCCGGAAGCGAAGTATTGGCCGACGGTAAAGTGCTTACCGTACTATACCTAAGTGGACTGATATGTACAGGCACCCCTGCGGCAATGAGGGAGCGCGTCGCGTCACGTCACGGACCCGGGAGGAAGGAAGGTTCAGGGTTGGGCGAAGCGGGGCGGGGCAGGGCGGGGCGGGGCAATCCGGCAGGCAGGGAGGGCCGCGGCCGCGCTCATGTCGACGCCACGCTATGCCACGCCACGCCAGGCACAATCAGCGGCGCAACGCAACGCAACGCAACGCAGACGCGATGCGCAGACGGGCTTCACTGCCATTACCACTTGTGACGACGACTGTGACGACAACGACGACGTGACGATCAACTTTCGGCAGCCGACACTTTTGACGAGTGGACTGACTCCCACGCCTCGCTGTCGCTGATGACAGGACCCTTGGCACCTCCTTGCACGACACGCAGGTCCGACCCACGATACTGGGCCTGATTGGCCTCGGCTAGAGTCGGGGGAGGGGAGGAGGTCCACTATTCGATCAGGGCGAGGCAGGGTAAAGCAAGGGGTTGTGATAGGCTAGGTCGGGCCATGTAGGGTGTCGGGACTGTACGGCCCGGCGCACTGTTGAATGTTGAATGTTGAAGAGTGCCGAGTGCCGCGGCCGTATCGTCGTCGCCGAGAGGAAAAGGGAAATTTCACGGGACGTTGATCACCCTGCAACCACTGCGTGTGCGTGTGCGTGTGCGTACCGTACCGTGTACCGTACCGTACCATATGCACACGGGGACACACCACTCCCCCGGGTGATTTCCGTATCGGACACGGCGGGACGTTGTGCATAGAGTGGCCGGTCCTTACGTCGGGGAGAGCGCCGCGGGGCCGAAGGAAATGCCAAGCCAAAACAGAAGAAGAAACGGTAAGCGTTAACGTCGCCGTCACCCGTCATCCGTCACCCGGTCGTCGCCGCGGATGAGGCTGAGCCGACTCCCTGCAGGAGGGTGAAGTGCCAGTGCCAGTGCCAGTGCCAGTGCCAGTGGCGGCGAGACTTGGCCTGGCCGCGGCTGATCGCGCGTGTGCGTACGCGGAGCTCTCACCCCCCCCCCGCCAGCCCACTGCCACGTGGCGCTGCGCATTACAACTTCTTTCTCACGCGACCCAGCCCGCTTCGGCGCAGTGGGGCCGGGTACAATGTACGCACAGTCGAGTTGCAGTCCTGGATTGCAGTCCTGGAGAGTCAAGTGAGCGGACGGACGCCCACGCGCATACAGTGTTGCAGTGCAGTACAGCGTAGTGCAGTGCAGCGCACAGTCGTCCCGTGCCACGCGCGCCGCGCAGCAGCCTGGACCCCTTTTTTCTTTCTTCGCAGCTTCGCAGCTTCACGGCGGGGGTGAAGGCGAGGGCTAGGGCTAGGGCGAGAGTGAGGGCGAATCAAAGGTCTAGTCCAAGTCCAAGTCCAGGTCGAAGTCCAGGTCGAAGTCCAGGTCGAAGTCCAGGTCGAAGTCCAGGTCGAAGTCCAGGTCGAAGTCCAGGTCGAAGTCCAGGTCTAAGTCCACGTCCACGTCACACACCCGAGACGCGACGAGACGCAACGAGACGAGACGAGACAAAATTGGATATGGAGGCAGAATTAGGCTGAGCGGAGGAGGGACACAGCAAGAAGAGCAAGCGTACAGTAAGCGCAGGCGGCACGCGCAAGCGGACGCAGCAAGAGAGTAGCAAGTGGAGAGGAGCAACAAGCGGTGCCATGGCACAGGCAAGTTCCGTCATTTGGACAGTCAAGTTGCTTGATTGCTTGCTGGCACGCTCGATTTGGCTCGTGTCGGGCCAAGCCAAGCTTAGATACAATACAATTTAGGATGATTCGTCATTCGTATCGCTTCGAGGTTCTGAGGTACTCACTTAGTGGCGAGGTGGGGTCCCGGGCAAGCAGGTGCACGAGGCCCGCGGGGCACAGGCAGAATAGAAAGAGGCAAGAGGATCGAATGGCAGGCATTGTCCAGCCGAGAAAAGTAGGGTCTGGGCGGGGTGGGGCGGGACGCGGGCGGCAGTGGCAGTGGCAGTGGCAGTGGCACAGTAAGCGGTCAGGCGGGCCAGGCAGGCAGGCGGGCGGGCAGGGCAGCCAGGAACACAAGCCCGCAGGCACACACACCCAATTTCACCCTCCGACGACGACGACGACGACAACAACGGCGACGACGGCGACGCTCAACTTCGGCCATCACAAATCCGTCTCGAAACTTCAAACGCAGACCGGCTTCATTCGAGCACCGCACTTGAAGCAGTGCAGGCAGCGCAGGGTAGCGCACGCAACGCAACACCACGCACGGAACGTACCTTGGCTTGCCTGCTGCGTTGCTGGCCCGTCCCTGCCTGCCTGCCCGCCCTGCCTGCCTGCGCCGTCCTGCCCGCCAATGTAACGTCCGCCCAAGTGCATCGATCCCCACCCGCCCGACCGCAATCCGGCGTATCTCTGGGCCCGAGACAGCAAGGTAGTGTGAGCGGAGTGCGACCTCAGTACTTCTGTATTGTATTGGACTTACTCGATCCAGTCAACGCGGACGAACGAGGATCGAATGGGAGGGTCATGAAGAGAAGGAGAAGAAGAAGAAGAAGAAGAAGAAGAAGAAATAGACGCCAATTTGTCCCTGCCACTATAACGTACCTCTGGTCCGTACCTGTACCTGTTCCGCTCCACGCTCCCCCTCCCCCCTGTTCCCTCCCTTTCCTGCTGCAGTGTTTCACAATTTAGGCAGCGACGCACATACGATACTACCTGATCCGACGAGCGACTGGCGCCCACGCCCACGCACACATCCGGACTTACGCCGACGGGTGGGACATACATTGTACATACAATACATGCTCTCCCGCTGCGATTACGGCTGAGCCTGCCGCCCTGCCCTCCCCCCATCTCATCCAATTACGCGGCGGGACGACGGATCGACGGATCTGCCATCCTATCATCCAAGCCACGCAGCCCCGCCATTCACGGCCCGCATCACTCCCTGCCTGCCTGCCTGCCGGTCACCATCACCCCACGACCACGACCGCGACCACCACGACCACCAACCACCATCCCCTTCGTCGCGCAAACGCAACCCCCTTGAAAAAGTATTTCATACACCGCCCGCTCCCTCACTCCCTTCCCTACCCCCCTCCCCCCCCTCCCCGTGTCTTGGACCCCTCCTGCTTTGACTCCGCTCCGCCTTGCTTCCCTTTCCGCTCATCCGCTCCTCGTTGCCGGTTTCACTCCATCGGGCAATCGCCTCACTCGCACTCGCACTAGCACTCGCACTTGTACTCTCCATCACTCGACTCGCTCCGTTGCCCATCCCCCTGGACCGGAATTGCCCGCAGGCGCAGCGGCACGCCACGCCACGCACGCACGCCAGGAACACGCACAGCATACATTCTTTCAACCCTGCTCGCCCACACACCTGGTCGTATAAAGTATAGGCACTACTCTCCCACTTCAGCCTGGAGAGTGGTCGAGGTCCCCTTTGCTTTCCCACTGTCACTTGTTCCATGATATCCACGGCCACGACGACGACGACGACAACGACGACTTCACCTTGCACCATCGTACTCTAATATCCAGCAACGAGGCGCCGCGTGCCCGCGAGACTTTACTCACACGACACGCCCACCAACCAACGCAAAGATGGATGCCTACTACCGGCTCGATGCTTCCAGTGAGTTGCCCACATAGTGGCGGCGACTTTTACCGCCAACGCCAACGCCAACGACAACGACAACGCCAAATTGACCCCCTCGCTCCCACTGCGCGCTGTGCCCCTCCACCCCCCCTCGCTACCCTCGCCAGATACGACTGAAGTGGCCGAGTGGTACACGACGCATGCCCTGCAACAGAACTACAACCCGGGCATCATCGTCGCCTCGGTAGTAGTCTCTGTCCTGGGAGCATGGTCCACCTTGCTCATCCTGGGAAAGCGCACGTCCAATCGAGGGCACAGGAACCTCGCACTATTGCTTGCTGCGGCGCTGGTGGAGAGTACCATTGGTATTTGGGGATTTCACTTCATTGGTGGGTTTGAGCGGGCGGGCCAAGAGTGCAGGCCATGTATGCCATGCATGCATATATGCGTGCGGTATTGCATTGATGCTGACGTAAGCCACTCACGATATCGCCCCCTCCCCCCGCTATTACACCAGGTATGCACATGTTCTTGGATCCTGCTCCCGGCGTGCACTGGTTCCTGGCCTTTAACCCGGGATTCACGGTATTGTCGCTGTTCGTGCCCATTGCCGCCCTGTCCCTCGCCTTCTTCTTCCTCGACTTGGCCGACCCAAAGATGTGGCGGGCCATCCTGTGCGGCACCTTGGTCGGCGGTACCATCAGCCTGATGCACTACTCGGCGTCCTTTCACTGCAACTTTGCCGTATCCTACCGCGCCCTTCAGACGACATTGTCCATTGTCTTGGGCATCGTCGTGGCCACGACGGCCCTCACCCTCTTTTTCGTCTTCAAAAAGACGTGGCAGGCCAATTGGTGGAAGACGATGCTCTGCGCCGTCCTCTTGGCCACGGGCGTCAATGGCATGCACTGGGTCGGGGTCAGCGGCACCAGCTACCGTGTACGCCCTGCCAATGTCGCCCACATCGAACGCATGACCAAGAATACCATTGGCGTCGTCACCACCGTCATCGTCGTCCTCTGCGTCGTCGTCTTCTTCCTTTCGGTCCTGATGTCCGTCACCGACGTCCTCTCCCACCGTGCACGTCGCCGCGCATCCCGCAAAATCGTCGTCTGCTCTGCGACCTTCAACAAGCAAGGGCTCCTCCTCGTCAAGGAAGACGGTAGCCTGCCCATGGTCGTCGTCGAGACGCCCCTCCGCCAGTCTCAGGTCCTCGACGCCCTCGACAAGCGTCAGTCTACCTTTCAGTGGCTCTACGCCATCTCCTGGGACTGGGGCATCGTCGCCGACTTTGTCGATGCCATCAGTTTGCGGCTCTTTATCCTCGGTCAGAGGGCCACTGGCAGCGGCGGCGGCGGCAACAATGACAACCGCAACCGCAACCGCGCACCCAGCCACCACTCTTCGGCGGCATCGTCATCGAAGCGCTCTGCCGGTGGTTTGCTGGAGAAGCTCACTCATCGGCCTTCGATGACGCTGCAGCACGCGGCACCATCCGCCGACACGACGACGCTCCTCGCAGACTTCCGCGACCGCGTCATTGACGCCGCGGCTCAGCTCTCCGTCGAGCTGGAGACGCCCTTTGAGAGTATTGGTGTGTTGTACGACCAGGTGATGCCCACGGGCAGGCGACTCTCCGCCGCTACCGCCGCCGATGCAGCCGCCGCCGCCGCCGCCAACGAAGGCGCCCTGGGCAGCAGTGGGAATGGGGAAATGGCAGCAGCAGCCGCAGCCGCAGCAGCACTAGCAGACACACGCGACTCGTCCCTGTCCAGCGAGGAAGAGCAACGTCGCCAGGAAAACGAAGGGGCCATGCTCTTCTTGGTGCGAGAACTCTCCACCACGACACAAGGCGAAGAAGAAGAACGCTACCTCCAGCGCGGCTACCGCATGACCGACGTCAAGTTCCTAGGTGGCCACCTCGCCGACCGGTACTCTGTGCAGCGGGCCGAAATCGAGGCGACGCTGTCCAGCCTCAAGATGTATGCCAAGCGCGGGACGGGCCCCGTGGTGCAACCCAGTGGCGTCTACCTGGGTATCCTGGGTGTGCGTGCGTCGATGACGCGCCTGGGCGGACTCGAGACGCTGGTATATGGCTTTGCACGGCATCAGATCCCTGCTTTCCGACTGCCGAAGGTGGAGCGCATCACACCACAGATTCGCTACTTTATCAAGCTCCTGGACCAGCTCACCATGGAAGATGCCATGAAGACGTGTGAGCGCGAGTCGGTGTACTCCAATGAGCGCCTCGTCTCCCTTGCTGCCATCCGCACCGCCCGCACCGCACGTCGGCAAGACGAGGCGGAAGAGCAGGAGCAGCTGCGGCAAGAGGCCGACGTGCTCGAGCAGATGCTGCAGTTCCAGACGGCCCTCTTCATTGCCATGGACGCGCTCGTCAATGCCCTGCGCGTGTATCCACACCTCAAGTCGACGACGCGCGTCTCTTCGGACATTCTCGAGGTTCCCTCGAGCGTAGACGACAGCACCGCGCCCGCAGAGATGCTCCTCGTGCAGGCCGTGCTTCCCGACGAGCGCTCCTTGCACATCGACCCGGCACTGACGGTGCCCACGGACAAGCCGCAGCAGGACACGCCCTTTGTATTTACGCCCTATACCCTCTTTTCCAAGGCGCAGATGATGCTCCTCAAGAGCAAGCAGGCGCGGACCTTTGAGAACGAGGTGCGCTGGGAGCTCGAGTGTCGGTACGCCACGCCTGCCCCGCCGCCTCCCGGTGCCGTTGCGGCTGCCATGAATCGGCAGCACCAGCACCAGCACCGCGCCAGGAGCTCCACGCTGGGTTCGTCTTCCTCGCTGGAGAAAAAGGGCGCCATTGCCAGTCCGTCGTTCTCCGACGCCTTTCCCATGGGCTCGCCACTGTCGCAGGGAGGCGGCGCCGCAGCATCACCCACCATGTCCTTTCCCGCGCGCCTGTGGTCCCACGTTCCGTTTAGGCGTGGCGACCGCCGCCATGCGCGGGAAGACGACGTAGAGCAGACGGAGATGCAGCAGACGCAGACGCACCACACCTTTGACGCAGCACAGCAGTCCCGTCTTTCCACGATCCTCGAGTCGCCGCGGCCGAGTCTGCGCGTCAATGAGCAGCAAGGCGGGGGTGCGGGTGCGGGCGGGGGGCGTGCCCTGGCGACGATTCAAGAACAGCAGCGGCAGGCACGCGCCCCGATCGAGGCCTCGCCGCAGGGGTCCGCTGCATCGGACGTGGGGCTGGCGAGTGTACCTGTGCTGACGCTCACGCAAGAGGCCGCGTCGAGCCACGGGCACGGACATGGACAGCGACACAGTCGCACCCTCTCCCTCACCGAGACGTCGTCATCTCCGCGCGGCCCTGGCAGCGTGGCGAGCGGAATGCCTTTCACTGTCCTGGATGATGCGGATGCCGCTTCGTCGTCACCTTCTCCGAAGAAACGCAGTGCGAGCCTGCCTCACATCTACGAGCACCAACACCAGCACCAGCACGGGCACCACACAGAACACAACGACGACCGGGCATCTCTCCTCTCTGCGGTACGGCCCCGTGCATCTGCAGGCTCACAGGGGATCCAGCGCTTCCTCGCACAGCCAAGTGGCACGCATGCGACACCAGAGGACAGCCCGCGTTTCCCCCCGTCGAGACTGAGTACCGGCAGCCACTATACGGGCGAGGCGCTCACAGAGCGGAGCCACCCTCATGCGGACGTGGACATGGACGTCGACGTGGACTTTGGCGCAGACGGGGGCGGCGGCGGCGGCGAGGGGGGGTACTACGATGAGTACCCGCATGTGCAAGAGCCCACGACGACGACGGGGACGGGGACGACGGGGACGCTCCCCAGCGCAATGGGCATGACCTTCCCCACTTCGCCCAAGACTCTTCCGCGGCGTATCGCCGTCGCATCGCCCTCGCCATCCGGGGGTGGATGCGGGCGGAGTACAAGACAAGCGAGCGGTGGGCACACGGCAGCGGGAGCGGGAGCAGGACCCTCCCCCTCAACGACGCTCGCCTCCCTCACTACGGCCTCCGCTCCGTCTTCATCAGGACTTAGCGATAGCACGCGTGTTGCCCCAGGGCCAGCGCCAGCGCCAAAGCACGGTCAAAGTCAAGGTCAGAGTCAGGTTCAGGGCGAGCAGCGACAGCGACACCGTAATGCCGCGTCGGTGGAGGCGCGCACGCGGAGCGATGAGTGGTATAGGCGGCATTTATTCCAATTGGAGCGCGGACCGGGGGGAGGAGGGTTGTTGGGGGTTGATTATTAGGCGGGGGGTGGGCGTGGTGCTTTCCTTGCTTCCTGTCGTCCTGTCCTGTCCCGTTCAGTCCCAGTCCCAGTCCCAGTCCCAGTCCCAGTCATATATACTCCCCCCCCTCGCTATCCGCTCTCTGCTATTTAACCATCCACTATTCCCATCCGACTGTACACACGCACCCACACGCACGTCACCATCCCTTGGTAAGTCTCCCCGTATTCGCACTCGTATTCGTATTCGTAGCGTCCTTGCCCGTATCAGTATTCGTATCAGTATCCGTATCAGTATCAATACATCGATCAAGTTTCACATAAGAATTGGTCCGATTCGTTCCTTGCACGGGCACGCACACGCGCACGCGCACAAGTCCAAGTCCAGGGCCATGCACGAGCACGAGCACAAGCACAAGCACAAGCACAATGTAGAAGCACAACGTGGAAGGGCTGCGGTCCCTCTTCCTTGCTCTCCCCTCCTTTGCTCTCCCCTCGTTTGCTCTCCTCCCCTCTCCCCAACTCTATTCGACTCGACGTACCCGCACCGGCACCCGCACTGGTAAGTACTGGCCTTTTTCTCTTTGGTGCTAAAGAAGTCGTTCCGCTTGGTTTGCGGCGCCCCGTCGAGGTGGATGCCATCGTCCTGCCTTTTTGGCTTGGAGGTGTAGGTGTTGGCGGTGGAGGTGCAAGGAAGTACAGTAAGTACAGTCAGTAAGCAATGGCCATGGGATGCGGTGCGTCGCGTCGCGTCGAGGGGGCGACTGGGTGCGGTGCCAGTGCCGGTGCCAGTGTCGGTGCTGGTTGCGGCTCATTCATTGTGCTGATTGTTTGGCCCACGCAATCGCACTCACTCACTACAACATTGATACCTTGAATTTGATCTTGTCACACACGCAACACAATACAACACATACAACAAAACACACACAAGCACACGCCAACAATGGACCGCGGCGCGCCCTCGCGGGAGGGGGGGATTCAGCTCGAGTTGGCACTGACTGACGATTACCGCACGCACGCACGCACGCACGCACGCACGCACGCACGCACGCCAATACCCCGCCGCTACCCTAGTATTCGAGGAAATGTCCAAGCTCCTACAAACGGGACTATCCCGTCATGAACTCAAGTCGGCCGTGAACCTCGTGCAGCAGGGGTAGGGATTCTCCACAGGCGGTTGTTGTGAGTGCGCCAGGCGAGGCGAGGCGAGGGTGGAGTGGGGTGGGCCGCTGAGAGAAGGGTGGTGGATTACCCTTATTGACTTTCAAGTACACGCACGCACGCACGCACACACGCACACACCCGCTCGCACACGCACACTATACTCACCCCCCCACACCCCCCCACAGAAGACAATCGAGAAGCTCAAAGCAGAGGCAGCTAATACCCAGCAACAACAACAACAACAGCAGCAGCAGGGCGCAGACGGCGCAGATGCCTGAGGGTGGGCAGAGCCATGGCCTGTTGCGTTTAGTGCTTAGGTACGGAGCTCGACTCCCGCAACCCACGGCGCGTAGCCGGCTGAAACTACCCGCAGTCGCACACAAGCCCATTCTACTTGAGTCGACGAGCAGCCACAATCACGCTTACCGTTCCCCTTCAGTCGAAGGCGACCTCGTGGCGCGGCGCACCACAGCGTACGGCCCGGTGACATGCAATGGCCAGGAACAAAGACGACGAAGACAACGACGACGTCACTGACATGTGACGGATACACTGCCACTGCCACTGCCACGTCACGCCATCTCAAGGCGCGGTAGTTCCTCTCAAAAGGCAAGCAGGCAAGCAAGCAAAAGACGGCATGGCCCGCCGCCAGTCGGTACGTCTAGTGTTGCGCGTTTCTTTCCTGACCATCCGATCCCACCACACCATCATCACGCCACACCATATCACACCACGCCACACCGCCATGCCCCCCACCCTCCCACCACCCACGCGCCTCCCCCTCGCTCGCTCCCTCATCGCATCAACGCAACACCCCACGGCCTACGACGCTCCCCAAGCACAATGGAAGGAATTCGATTTCCTCCATCATACACTGCTTACCCTTGAGCCGCACTTGATTGCCACGGCCGATGCACAGACGTCGCAGTTGCGCTATCAGCCGCCTGAGGCGAGGCGCGCGGCCCTACCCACGCCCACTCAAGAAGTGACACTCGCACTGGCAGCATCGACCAGCATAGGAAAAACCAGTACTATTGCCTCGCGTCCACCACCGCCAGCAGGCGAGACGAGCTACACACCTGCACCGGCCGACCCGTGGCAAGGGGGATGGTCACTTCTCGGAATGGACGAGGATCCCACGCTACCACGCATCGAAATTGCCATTTGCGTGACGGTGGGGAGGAGACATTCCCTAGGTGCCGTCGTACAGACGCTCAGGGCTGTTTTTGAGGTTAGTCCGCGTGTGTGGGTCGGTGGGTGGGAGTGGGTGGTGCTGATAGTAAGGTAATGAATTGCATTGATCGCGCACCCACGCGCATACATCCAACGTACCCACCCTCTGCGCACACACGCACACGCACAGAACGTCACCCACCTCTGCCAGCCCATTCCTCCTCCCAAACCCAGCTTCAGCTTCAGCTTCTTGACCCCGCGCCCACACGACAACTCCATCGACCCTTTTAGCCCGCGCGCACGCGCACATCAAGCCACTTACGGGGGAGCGTGGTTCCAGCGTAATAGCTGGAAACGCCTTGTTCTCGTCATTGTACTGGATGGGATTAGTGGGGGCGCAGTGGATAGGAGCGTGGTGGCGCTTTTCCAGGCAATGGGGTTGTTATTGCCCGAGGTCATCGTTGGTGGCGAAGATGACGACCACGCACACCCCCGCCCCCGCACCCGCCGCGCTCACCTCTTCGAAGCCAATGTTACGAGGCGGCGGTTCCTGCGAATCGTTGGGCAACTCCGTAGTACACCTTCCAGTGACGACGACGACGACGACGACGACGCGGACGTACCCCTCCAGACGATGCTCCTCCTCAAGGAACACTCCACAGGCCGCCGCGTCGATTCCCACGCCTACTTCTTCTCCCTCTGCTCCCTCCTCCAGCCACGCACGGCCGTCCTCCTCTCCACTGGGATACGCCCCGCACCCGACGCGCTCTTCCGCCTCTGGAAACGCCTCTACGTCTACCCGCACATTGCCGCGAACATTGCGCGCATCGACTACGACAAGGACAGGGGTATCCTCTCGACGACGACGACGATGCTCCACCCACTCCGCGCCGCACAGTCCCTCTTCCATGACGAAGCACATCACCTGCACTTGCGCTTCCAGAGCGTCTGTGGGAGTATACCCGATGCGCGCACGGATTTCCTCGCCTATAGGTTTCACGCACTCGTGCACGACGAAGGGAGACGGATTGACATAGGGCCGATTGCGAGCTACCTCTCCTCTTCGGACGGCGCTCACAGCAGCGGGTTACACTCGCTCCTCGCCTCGCAGAGGGGAGGAGGCCGTGCCCCGGCCTTGGCGCACGAAGTCGTCTCCCGCGGCAATGCAGCCTATACAATGCACTACGAGTCCCACGCCGTATCGTACGAAGCGCCCCCCTCCGAGGGTAAAATCCTCTCGCGGGAATCTTCCCGCCGTGAGGCAGCCCTCCTCGGAGCGGTCCTCTCCACTGTCCGCCTGCGCTCCCTCTGGCGCGGGAAACACTCCCTCGGACGGACCCTCGCACTGCAGGTACACGCCACGCTCAATCAATTGGGGGTTGCGCTTGACTTGCACTCACCCTCGAACCAATATGCGGGGTTTGAGTTCCTCGCGCAGAGCTTTACGGATCAGGTGAGACGAATGGGTGATCCGGGGAAGCCGGGGGTGAAAGTCACGGGGATGTTCATCGCCGTGGAGGTACTCAAATGGGCGTACCTCACGAGTTTGTTGTGTATTTTATCGCTCTCACTCGCCGAGAGCGAGGCCGACGACGACGACGAGCGCGACGACGACGACGACGACGACAGGAACGGCAAAGAGGGGACAAATCCCACCCACCGCGTGCGCGCGCACAGGCACTGGTCCCGCCCCGCCCTCTACACATTCTACGCCCTCCTCTCCCTCCTCTCCCTCTCCTCCGGTATCTTCCTCGTCGTGCAAGGTATCCTCCACTTGAAGGATACAACCGGCGACGGCGCCACTCTCTACAACATCTTCCACCACTGCAGTCCTACACGCATCGCCCTGATCCTCCTGGTGCAGTATGGTTTAGCGGGGGTAGCCAGTCTACTGGCTATGAGTCCCGCGGGGGTTGTAACGGGTATAGTGAAGTGGGTGGTTAGTGCTCCGACGAAGACGAACGTCGTGGTCCTGCCGGGGTATGCAAAGGTTTTGAAGCCTAGTGCGGGGCAGGGGCGGGCGGGGGTGCCCTTCTCTGACGACTCGGGGTCAGGTCCAGGATGGGGATTGGACGGCGCAGCACCACAGACGCAGACGCAGACGTACGCCTTCAGTGCGAAGGTCCTCCTATCGACATCATCGGCGGGGGGACCAAGCGCAGAGGAACCCGCCGTCAACGCCGACGCCGATGCGGACTTAGAAATGGAGGAGAGGATCGAGCAGTCGTACCAGGCTGCGGTGAGGGTCTTACTCGGGGAGAAGGGGTTCTCCCATTCCCGCGCTGGCTCAGGCTCAGGCTCAGGCTCAGCGGAGGCGGAAGCGGAGGCACAGGGGGAAGCAGAGGCAGCAGCCCGACCACCTCGACTCATCTCCCACCTTGCCGTCGTCCCTCCTCTCTCCAGCGGGTCCAACGCGCACTCCCACGCACACGCACACGGGGACGGTATATCCGAGGGGACTCAAACCTCCCCTATCCCTGCCCCTCCTCCCGGCGCCTCCCCCCAGAAACCCGCCGCACAACACCGCTCCCCCTCCAACCTCCACACCACCCTCCTCCTCACCTGGCTCACATCGAACCTCTCCCTCCTCTCAACCCTGCACTACATCACCTCGGGTACGTCCCCCTCGGGGGGGAGCACGCCCGTCCCGCAGGGTGGGAACGTCTGTGACCAGAGGGGGAGTTGGTATTTCAGTGTTTGGCTTTTAGTGCAGGTTGGGCAGAGTGCTGTGAAGGTTTTGGGGAGTGCGGTGTTTTGTATTGGGGAGTGGTGGGGGGCTTGAAGGGGGGACTGGGCGACACGATGCGCGGAGGTTGTGAAATGGAATGGAACCAGGGGGAAGGATGAGTCTTGATTCTGCTTCTCGGTTCGGTGTTCGTGTCAATATCAAGCCATATTGCGTCACGATGGTACACCTGAGTAAAGAGGATTGAAATTGAGTCATCATAAGTACCGCTATCATACCCGTTTGGAGAAGAAGTCGTGGGATATGAAAGGCGAGGTACGTATCATGCTACAAGCCGGGACAAGACAAATCACCCAAGACGCAAGGGTAGGTCGCGAGTGTTAGACGTTCGAAGAGATGAAGCAGCGCAGCAACCGCGGAGAGGTAGGTGTGGGGGAACTGGACGCATACGCTTCGCTTGAATCGAGTCGTCCCCCCTTTCTGCATTCTTCGCCTGCTGTGTTGAGCGTGAGGGTGGGCTGATGGCGAAGCGAACAGCGCTGAGGGGAGCGAAAGGGGTATATTGCCGAGGAGGAAGTAGAGCGTGCCAGTCTGCGCAGCTTTTTGAAAGCCGACGTCTTCAGCAGGCCTTTGCGGGGCACGGGGCAAGGGGGGTATGATCTGCTTGAAAGTGGTATCGCGCACCCTTCGGCGGGCGGGGATGTAGGTAGCGAGCTTCCGTGCGCTGTGGTCGTTTTCTGCGCACGGGCGGTGAAGCAAGCAGAAGGATTCACCATCTTGCGTATGTTGCCGCTGGGTACGACGTCGAGCTGTGTGGCCGAGTTGGTCCCTTGAGACCGCGTTTGGCCAGACGTGGAGGTTTCATCTCAGGCTTCCCAGGTATCGAACCCTCTGATCTTTCTTGGAGAGAAGATATCTCTATATTCCTGAGGTGGGGCACAGTCACTGATGATCTGAGCGTGTGAGCTCAGCTTAAGCTTCTCCCACGTAGGGCGGGCCATGTAGATCCCTCGCAATTTGATGATATCCAGGGCCGCACAGGAGATTTGGTCGTTGGTCGAAGATACCAAAGCGATTGCCTCTGCAGCAGATCCCGGCGTGCTCGCATCACGGGCTTGTGATGCAAAGACTTCAGTGCGAGACTGCCTTCGTTGGGCCTCAAGTTGGATCAGATCCTTCTCAAGACGAACTGCTGGCGAGCGCCAAACGTGGAATGGGAGGTCTCCCCCCCGGCACAAGCGCACTTCCTCGTCCGTCCAGGCCATCGATGCCCAACGTGGGTCGATCGCAGGAGCGGAAGGACTGGATGGTTGACCACCGATGATGCCGAATTCGCGGAGCTTTGAGCAGTATACTGATCCGGAGACTGAGGGATCCAGTAGGCAGAAGATGTCGCTTGCAGTAGTGGAAACGTTTGGGTCGTAGCAGCTCTCAGCCTCGAAAGCGATGGTCAGGGACTCGAGTTCTGGCCACGCTGCCAAGCGGGCTGCCAGGCCTTCGATGCTGTCCTCCTGCCGAAAGGTCATGTATGCGCAGGTAACTGACGGACACCATATCTGGGCCGCTAAGCTGACAGGGCCAGAGAATCTGCTAAGCGCCGGTGCACGCATGCAGACGTGCCTCGCCATGGCTTCGTCCCAGCCGGCGCGGTCTTCGTCCCAGGCCCAGCCTGTTTTTATGTCGAAAAGTATGAGCTCTTCCAGCTCTGGGAAAATCAGCGGAGTTCGGTCGGGCTGGTCTGGAAGGATCGAGGACCATAATGGCATTGTGACGGATTTTAGCGAAGACGCTCGGTTGTGCATCGCGCAAGAGGCCCATCGGAAGTCTACGCTGCAGTCCCGGCGGTCGTCAAGAACGAAGACCTCAACATTCGAGATCAGCTGGTCGAGGAAAGGGCGTATGGCGTCCAGACTACTGGAATTCTCATCAGCATCGTCCTGTAGAGGTAGGCGCGGGCGGGAGAGGCAGCAGGTCGCCGGCCTGATCAAGGTGATTTTGTGCGGCTGAGCAGCGCATTCTTCGTCGTGACCGCCCACCTCGTCGAAGCAGGCATCGATGATGAGCACGTCAAGACTTGGCGCTTGGGACAAGATCTTCAATACACCTCGGGCGAGCTCTTTGACGGCGATGCGACCCTTCTGCAAGCGTTGTAGAGCCCAGTCGCTGGTGTATGGGCCTCTCTAGTAGTACCAGGTATCGCAGCCGCAGAAGTTATTGTCGCAGATCTCCAAGCTGACCAGAGTCGGTGCCGAGAGGGCGATAGTACTGAAGCAAGCCCGGAACACATCGGGGTCGCCGAATCCGCGTAGGTCCGCGTGAGTGATGGTGTCGCGTGAGCGCAAAGCAAAGAGCTCAATGAGGCATTGGGCGTCTTTTTCCCTGTGACTTCACGTTACGAGGTTGTACAGCCTGACATCGGTCCACAGTGCTGGTGTCCTCAAGGCGATCTATCGCCACGTAGAGTTGATTTGACTTAGTGGAAGAGCAGCCAAAGCTCCGCCGGACGAGTCGACTACATGCTGGAATACGAGGGGCCAGATGTCGAGTGGAAGCTGGGCAAGCGGATGCTCGCAACGTCTGCGCTTTGCAACTTGCGTTACGGGTTGCATTCTGTTGGGATTGGAAAGCGAAGAGAGGTGAGCGCGAGTAGGGGACAAAGTTGGTGGGAGAGGATCGAAGGGAAGTAGTGAGTTGAAGGGGTGCGTGCGCAACGCGCATCTTTTGCATCCGCCGCGTCGCGAGCCTCATTTGGCGTTGCCTCGGCATTCTCATTGAGTCACGTGGTACCCTGGCTATCCGGATCCGGGTAGCACTCACACTCCAAATGCCGTTAATGCTCCTGACTTGCGCTCGGACCTCGTGCCTCGGCGAGGCATCCCACAGGCTGAGGTCCGAGCTCCAGAACTCGACTAGACGCAATGTCCAAGAGGGAGCATGCTCAAGGATCCCTCTGCGGTATCTTCTAGGTATGATCGGGGTCGGGAGACATCGTCGTAGCTTCGAAAAGAGGGCGAGAAGCCAGGCTCTGCTGTAAAAAGGCTTTGGCAAAGGAAATCGAGCTGGGAGCGAAATCCTGCTACATAAGGATGCTGTTTTGACGTCGATAAGAGCCATATGTCAGGATAAGTGGCATTCATCACACGGAAACTTCTGACCACCAATGTCGCTACGGAGCCAATACCGCTCGAAGTGCGCGCAAACGAGATTAATTTGGTCGTACTACATGGGGAACCTTGCTGCGAGGGGATGCGCTGACGTGGTGGAGGGCTCTGGGAAGGACGGAAGAGTCGAGGATGGCTGTAACGGCTCGAGGCACATCCGCCGTATTCTGCACTCCAGCGGGACTCCGTCCGCTAGCAGCTGACTAGGGTATGTACCATGGAGTCATGGGCGTCAAAGAGGGTCAATGTCGTCTTCCAGGGGTCGTTGGGGATATTCTGGCTCTGAAGGTATCGGGCCGACGGAGCATACAGGCTCCCTTGCTCCGTACCTACGTCGAGCGGTGTCGCTGGAGAGTTGGCAGATAAGCGCACTCTGCTCGGGCCTAATTTGCCGTGAGGGTAGGGCGAATCCCGCGATAGTGACGACTTGCCCTACCCGTAGCTCAGTCCGTTGGCCAAGCGTCGAAGCCGGGGTAGAAGCGCGAGGACGCCCCCATCATTCTATCAGCCTTTGAGCGACAGGTGACTCTTGCTTTAGAGTTTTCCTTCAGCTCCTTTCACACATCTGCATCGATGCTGACCCCTCGCAGCTTGATGGTCTTCAGTGCCGCGCAGGGACCCTGAACGCTGGCGACCGCCGGTTGGGTACTCTGGGAGCTCTGCGCCATACCAGGAAGGTGGGTTTGAAAGGACTTCGCCCTGGTGAAGAAGCTGGCGCTGGCTCTCGGCATCAACGAGGGCTGCTCCGATGTGGATGTTGTGGAACAAGAGGGCCTGCTTGAAGCGCTCACTGCGCCGACCCCCTTGCTCGAGCTCCATCCACGGCAGCCCCGCCCAGCGAGGCTCTAGAAGTCGACCCAAGCGCGAGTCTAGTGGCGCGCCGCCGATGATTCCCAATTCGGAGAGTTTGGGCGAAAGAACCTCCCATGTGGTCACTGGGCTCAGCGTCTGGAGGACGTAGCGGGCGGCAGTCGTTGACCACGGCCTGTCTAGCAAGCGGCTGAATTCCAAAGTGAGCGACTCGAGCTGCGACCAGGTTTTCAAGAGGCTCCGTACGTCCCTGCCGTCCTGCCCGTCCTGGATCTGCAGGTAGGCGTACTTCACCTGGGAGCACCCGATCTTCGTTAGGACGCTTGCATTGCAAAAGACTTGACGTAGTCTCGGCACGTGAAACCAGACGAGCTTCTCCATTGCGTCAGTCCAGGAGTCAATGTCCCACGCTGGGCTTGCCTCGAAGTCGGGCAGCTTGAGCACTTCCAAGAGCGGGAATGTAGCTGGCGAGTCGATGAACTCGGGCGCTGCCATTGACGCCCAAAGAGGCATTTGAAATGAGCGCAGAGAAAGTCTTTGCTTGTACATCACGGAGCAGGCCCACCGCAAGTCTTGCCGATAGGCCCCAATGTCGTCGTCGAGAACGAAGTCCTGAACGTTAGAGACGAGCTGATCAAGAAACGGGCGGATTGTTTCGAGACTGCTGGGCTTGGATGGATTTTCCTTTACTGGTAGCCATTCGCAGCAGCACATTGGCTTGACCAGCGTCACAGACCGAGGACGTGCGGCGCAGCTCTCCGTGATTGCCTGAACGCCATCGAAGGATACGTCGAGCGTGAGGACATCAAGTCGACTTGCTCTAGCAAGGAGCTTGAGTAGGATTTGCGCAAACACCTCCATGGCATTGAGTCCAATGTTCCTGCGCAGGTGCGCCCAGTCCCTGGTATATGGACCCCGCCAGTGATACCAGGCATCGCAATGACAGAGGTTATTTTTAGAGATGTCCAGAATGATCAGAGTCGGAGCGGAGAGGTACAAGCTGTCGAGGCAAGGCCGGAATAGTTCGACGTCAGTGAAGCCACGGAGGTCCGCGCGTGCAATGGTGTCTGCAGAACGCTCAGCACAGAGCTGGATGAGGGACGCGGCGTGGGCTTCTTTTGTGCTGGAAGTGCTGAAGTCGTAGAGCCTGGCGTCCCGCCACAGACTAGGAGTCTGCAGTGTAGTTGCTCTCCAAAGGTGATTGACATGACTGAGTCGTATGGAAGCAAGAAAGCCCCCGGAGTTGGCTACATGCTGGAACACCAGCGCCAAAAGTTCGAGGGGGAGCTTGCCAATGGGAGAACCGAGTGGAACGATGCGGTACGCGAGCTTGGGCGCTCGGGGCTTTCGCGCCATTATGTCGAACTTAGCAATGCGCTCTTCCCCCTCCGAGACCGCTGATTGAGATGGAAGGGGAGGACGAGAAGCGAGGAGCGACCCTGCGTTGGTCCACCAACGCGTCTGACCACGCGTCGCTCCGCGAAAGGCGCCTGCCATGGAGCCTCGCATCATGTCTGTCCTCGTCCCGGATGGCCATGGTCTGGGTCACTCGTATTGGCTTGCCAAAGCCAGTAGCAAGCACTTACTCAACTGGAATTGGTCAATTTCGTTCTGCCACGCTACGACGACAAGGGAGTGGAAGAGGTTACATCAGGGTAGTGACCTGCGACTCTCGCAGCTAACATCGACGAAGGTACAGTGAGGAAGCTCAAGACCTAGGTACATTCGCTGAGCGTATGTTGCAGACTGTCAAGCCGGACAGGCTGCGGCGAGGAGAAGGTGACACAAAGATCCCAAAGAGGCGGTCGAGGGTGAGGTGGGAGGGGGTGGAAGATCGTCGAGTCTCGTGTATGTTGACGATCTTCGCCGTGTAAGCGGTCCAAAACCCCCTATTCTTGCAATGGCAGGAACGCTCATTGTGCGGTGCGGTCCTCTAATCGTGTTCATCGCTCACTACTGCGCCAACAGGCTCGCAAGGTTCCGGCTGACAGGTGACCTGAGCCTGGGAGAGTCTCAGAACCTTTTGCCACGAGGGCAAGTGGACGTCGATACCGCCCACTTTGATGGTTTCGAGTGCTGCACAAGTACTGTCCGTCTTGGTGGCGGGGAGCGTACTGGTGTCACTCTCTTTCTGATTCAGCCGTCTGCGTTGGCGCTCGAGACGAATGAGGCCAGTCGCAATGGGTACTGTTCCTGTGTTTCGCTCTGAGCCTGACTGGACCACACGATAACATCTGTCGATGTCCGCTTTGCACCACGGCAGAGAAGCCCAGCGAGGGTCCATGATGGCCTCGTGTTCGTCGTAAAGTCTCTTTCCAGGTCCTAGAAGCCCTAGGTGACGGAGTTTCAGGCAGCGTAGAGTCCCCTCGCTCTCGGGAGTGAGCATGCGGATAACTACTTGCATGGCGCTTAACACAGACTTGCTCACTTCCCCCGACTTGATTTTACTTCGTGGGTCGGTAAATTCGATGGTGAGCGTCTCCAGGTTTGTCCACGCTTTGAGAAGCCCGGGCAAAGCCGCCAAGTCTTTCGGTCCTCGCACACAGAGAAAGGCGCACTCGATCATGGGCACGTCGAGCTTGGCTGCTATCCCTGACGTAGCATACACCCTTCGCAATGCTGGGGTTTGCATCCAGACGGGCTTGGCCCAGGTGCGCTCCCAATCCTTCATGAAAATCTTGGCGTGATCAATCTGCTCCAGGTCAGCGACTCTGAGTTCCTCGAGCAAGGAAAAGTCTCTGTGGGGCGTCTTTGTGGCGGGCTTGTCTGTGGTGGCAGTGTCCCTGATCGAGTGCTCTGTGCCAGCATCCTTTGTTCCGGGGCTTTCTGTCCCCGAGTCATCCCCGTCGGAGTCGTCCGCGTCAGAGTTGTCTGAAGCGGAGAACAAAGTGCCGGGGTTCCATGTCATTTCGTTCATTCGGTTCAAAGGTAGCTGCAAAAAGCGCAGGGGCGGCATACCGGAATAGAAGCGAGGCCAATAAGCGAAGATGTTGTACGGACTGGGATCCATCAGGACCAAGCGGGTGACCTTCGAAGCAAGCTTGTTGAAGAAAGTGATCATGTCTCCCAGGTCATCCAAAGGACCCTTCACGCCGCCGCAGGAGCAGCCATCGTAGCATTCGTCGCCCAAATATGTGTCTTCCTCGATAGGATGAGACTCAAAGCAGCAGAACTCGAAAGGCGAGATGATGGTGAGATCGTGCGGGCGGGCCTGGCACTTGAGGTTAAGATCGTAGAGGCGGATGAGAGTGAAGCGGAAGTTGAGGACAAGGCGTTCAAGGCGGTGGGCCCTAGACACAATCTTTAGCAATCCTTCGCCGGCTTCTTTCACATCTTCTTGGGCCACGGTGTTGCAGTCGTCGTCATATTCGGACTGACGGCCGCGAGTCTCACACTGGCATACGGTGCAGCGGCATAGCTTGTTACTGCCGATGTCGAGGTCGACGAGCGTGCCTGTAGAGGGAGCAATCAGTTTGAGACACTCCAAGAAGAGCTTGACATCCGTGAACCCGCACAGATCGACGTGGGTAATTGAATTGGCGGAGCGCTCCACACAGAGTTGAATCAAGTTCTTGGCGTGGTCGTCAGTGCCTCGAAAGTCGCCGAGGCGCGCGTCTCTCCAATAAGAGGGCGCCTTCAAGACGATGCCCCTCCAGTATCGGCATGTTTGTGATAGGGCTAGAGCGGTGAAGACTCCGCCGAAGGAAGCCGCCTGGTGGAGAATGCGTGATAGAAGTTCATGGGGTAGCTGCGCTACCTTGTCCGATCCCTGACCGGTGTTACTGCGACGTGCTCGCTTCCGGGAAGGAGCAGAGTTGCTCGACATTGCTGGCACGTTCTCTGAAATCTGCGTGAGAGGGTGAATGCCAAAGAGCAGCGGCGGATCGTCCTTTCCCACAGATGGTGAAAGAGGGTGTGGGGCGAGTGCGATGGTCGTTCAGAGAGGGGGGAGCTTCGACCCTCGGCGGCCTGGCTGTATGCCGCTCGCTTGCGTCTTCCCACCGAGGTGTTCTTTTGAGCGAATAGCGAGGGAGGAATACGGATGCAAGAACCTATATGGAATGAATACCATCAAGAGAAGGGGTGAGTTGAACCTGCGAGAAGGGAAGGAAGGTATCTGAGCCTCGCCGCCGCACTTTTTTGAGGCACCCCCTATCCGCGCACGCGCCTCGTTCAGGTGGCCCGGGCGCGCCTACGGGGCGACGTCACCGACGCTCGGGCCCCCCTCTCGCGGACTGTTAGCTCAGCTCAGGCTCTGGCATGCGACTCCTCTCCCAATGTGCGGATACGTGTATCGGTAGGTACTGCCTGTCCTCCGCGCTCAGAGTGCCAGCCCTGTCAATCAATCATTCATACCGACACGTCCCACCGTCCGCACGAGCGTACCCATTCGAGCGCGCCTGCGACGCCAATTGCTCTCTATCGATACCCCAGAAGCTTTACGCAGGAAAGCCACGATGGGACACGCTCTCGCGAACGATTCTACATTTCGACTCTACATCCCAAGGGGGAAACAGATGACGCGAATCTCTTGATGAGGTAGCCAGGGGATCGGACCTCGCTACCTCTCGCATGTATGTTCGTACTACCGCCTCTCTTCTTAGGTAGCGCTAATATCCTGATGCTTCATGCCGTTCCCGTCCACCGTGTGACCGATTACTCTCCTTCGTCACTCAGCTCCGTCAAAGGCGAGTCTGCATTGAATGGCTCTGGGTGGCATGTGACGTGTACCGCCGAGTTCTGCCTCAAGGCCTGCCACACGGCGAAGTCAAGGTCGATACCTCCCAGTTTGATGATTCCCAGCGCTGCACAAGGGCCTGTGATGGTAGAACCGTCTTCTTCGTCCTCGGATGTGGCTGAAGTATCGTCCATCTGAGAAGTCAGTGTTAATGGGAAACGTGTTCCCTCACTCAGGCGCCTGCGCTGGCGTTCCAGCTGAAGAAGTTGTGCGCCGAGGTCAGGCTTTTCGACATCGCGCGACCACATCCGATAGCGGCTGGTGTACCACCACTCAACCTCGGTTGCCGACCAGGGAAGTGATGCCCAGCGGGGCTCCAAGAGGTCGCCACAGTCGCTCAGCCAGACAAGCCGAGCGGCGAGGATGCCCAAGTGCCGAAGCTTGGGGTTGCAGACCTCCCCGAGCGCACCGGGAGTTAGCATACCGATAACTTCGTGGAGTGCACTAGTCGTCCACCAGTCGGGGTCCTGGGAAGGGTTGATGATTTCAACGGTCAGAGATTCTAAGTGAGGCCACCTCACTAAGACATCTAGGAGCCCTTCTAGGTCAGTCTCGTCTCGGACTTCCAGGAAGGCGCAGCGGATAGCGGGCGCGTCGATCTTGAGTGCCAACGCCGCGGTGGCATAAAGCCTCTGCAAGGCGGGTGCATACATCCACGTCGACTTTGACATGGCAGCCTCCCATTGTGGCTGTTCACCCAAAGCGACCATCCAGTCCAGATCGATTCTGAATTCCTCGAGGGAAGGAAACGTCTCGACCGGACCGCTAGCCAGCTCAAACACACGATTCAAAGGCAACTGGCAGAAGCGTAGAGAGCTTCGGGAGCTCCCAAGGTCGGGCCAACTTGTGCCAAAGTCAGGCATAACATCTGACAAGAGGTCGGATTCCACGATGGAAGAAAGCGCTTGGAAGAAGGCGGTCAGCCGTGGCAGAGCCGGCGCAGCAGTGATGCGTCTTGGGCTACAGCAGTCGCAGCCGGGATCGTCTGAATCGTGTGGATCTGAGTCAGAGTAGACGAGTGGGGCTGCAGACTCGGCCTTACAGATCCCGTCTGGCAAAATGATGGTGAGGTCTTGCGGATGAGCTTTGCACTCTGTCTGTAAATCACCAACGATGATGAAGCGAAAGTTGACGAAGAGGCGCTCGAGTCGATGCGCTCGCGACAAAAGGGAGACCAAGTGTGCCCCTGCCGTGCGCATTTCGAGTCCTGCGCGGTAGTTGCGAATGTTCTCGTATTGCTCTTTGCCGTCTGGATCCTTTGGCCGGCAGAAAATGCACCGGCACACGGTATTTCTGTCGATCTCGAGGTCGACCAGTGTGCCAGCGGAGCGGCCTAGAATGACCAGGCACGCCGAGAAGGCTTCCACGTCGCTGAAATCGCACAGCTCGGCATGAGTGATCGTATCCTGGGAGTATTCGGCGCAGAGCTCAATCAACGTATTTGCACGATTATCACGGTCTTGAGGCTTCGAGTCGCGGATCCGAGCATCACGCCACAGGCAAGGCATCCTTGAACCAGCATCTCTCCATGAGCGTGAGGTGTGCATTAGGGCCAGAGAGGCTAGAGCTCCTCCGCAGGCAGCTGTATATTCGAAGATGATAGCCAGTATATCGAATGGCAGATCAACCGCGCGAACTTTTGGATCTGCTTTTGCAACACCGCGGCGACGTGCTCGCTTTTTGGGCGGGGGGGAATGACCCGGCATCGTTGCGACTCTATCTGCAACCCTGGGTGAGAATGTACAGTATGTGCAGCTTACTGCTAGGCGATGGGCTCTTCTCCACAGGAAGTGGGAGAGGGTGATGTTGGCGTGGATAAGAATGCAGAGCGGACTAGCCTGGTCTTTTCCAGAAGCAGTAAAAGAGCGTGAGCCTCGATTGAGTAGGAGCCAAAAGAGGGCGAGCCTGGGCTGGGAGGATGAATGCGTGGTTGGTGCACGCGCCCACACCAGCCACTGACGGCTAGGTAGGAAACTGCTTCAAGATTGTGTCGAATGAATGCGAGTACTCCATGAACGAGGCAGGGTCTTCCAGATGTGTGGCTTGGGAGGCAAAGAGCGGGGCTTCACCGCCGGGCTTTATGACTGACGCGTCCATCGGCGGACAGGGCGTGTGCCTAGACGGGCCGTACGCAGGCGGGCCCGGCAATGAACTCAATTTGAGGGCAAACAGTCTAGCCGCAAGTACTTGGAGCCATCACTAACGGTACCATGCGAATGAAGGTTCATTGTGGTCATACAGACTGAAATAGAGGTAGGTGACACGAATGCCCTTGACGGAGTGTACAAAGGGCTGTAGCGCCGCTACGTCTCGTGTATGCTGACGTTTCGCGAGGCGCGCTGAGTGGTACTGATTCTCCCATCCTGGACACCGATACAGCGCGAGTGTAGGCTCGACCACATCCGACCACTGCTGCTCTCTTTTACGTCCGAAGCGCTAACTCAACTGGAGCTGATCAGTTGCTCGTGGAGCGGCTTGACTCGCCCTCGTCGCTCAGCTGGAAGGAAGGTGAGATTCGTGAACGGGGCGGCGGGTGGCAGCTTAGTTGGGTCGTCGTGCTTTCTTCCCAACCCACCGACCATGTGTAATCGAAGTTGACACCTCCCAGCTTGATGCTCTCGAGTGCGGCGCAGGGCCCTCGCACAGTCGTCTTATAGGTCTTGTATCTCGAACCGTTGCGGCGGATGAGCCTCTTAGGCAACTCGTGGGTTCGCGCGAAACGCAGGGGTTCTCCCTGATGAAGCTTGGTGCGCTCTTCCGCGAGTCGAAACAACGAGGCACCGATCCATGACCTCTTGCTGTCTTGCGCTGCGTCCGAAGGAGATGCGCTGTCCCGCCTCCTCTTGCAACCATGGCAGAGAAGCCCATCGCGGTTCCATGGCCTGGAGAAAGCTGCTGTGTTGCGCCAGTCGAGTTTGAGGAAGCGCTAGGTGAGGGAGCTTGGGGCTGCGGAGCATCTCAGCGCTGCCCGGAGTCAGCCACGCGATGACTTTATCGATGGCATTGACAGCCCAAGCTGCGGGGCCGTTGCGGCGCCCGTCGATGATCGCAATCGTCAGGGACTCGAGTTCCGGCCAGGCGTCCAGGACTTGCCGCAACTTATCCAAGTCTTTAGCAGAGCGTACTTCCAAGAAAGCATGTGTGACGGAGGGAGCTTGAACCTTGAGCGCTATGACCGGCGAAGCATAGAGCCTTTGCAGTGTCGGAGCGCAGAGCCAGATCGGTTCCTCAAGGGCACTCTGCCATGCCAACCGGAAATCTCGGCGATTTCTCTGCGCAAGGTCATCGATTCTCAGTTCTTCGAGGCCGGAGTAGTCGTAGTTGTCTCTGAATGCTATTTCGACCAACCTATTCAAAGGGAGCTGGCAACAATGCGGCATATGATCACCGCCTGCGAAGTAGGGCCAGTCGCGCCAGGTGGAATTTGGCTTCGGGTCGATCAGGACGAAAGTCTTCACGTTCGCGGTGAGCTCGTGGAAGAATTCCATCAAGGCTCGCATGTCGTCGAATCCATCACAGGCACGGCAGCATCCGCGCTTCTCGAAATCATACGAGGCCAAGTCGACTTCCTGCGGGACAGACTCCGGGCAGCAGATGGGGACTGGGTCGATGATCGTCAGATCCTTCGGGTACGTCCGACAATGCATGTTGCTAGTGTAACCGAGGTTGAGGGGAAAGTCGAGGAACAGCCGTTCGAGACCGGTGGCGTCCGAAAGAAGGTCTATCAAAGCTTCCCCGGCTTCGTTCACGTCGCTCCTTGCGCCATGATTGTAGGTGCGTACCTCATCCGACTCATCGTACTCCTGACCGGTACAGTGCGTGCAACGACACAACTTGTTTCGCTCGATCTTGAGGTCGACCATTGTCTCCGCCGAGCGAAGCAGAAGGTCAAGGCAGGACGTAAGGATCTTGACGTCGCTGAAGCCACGCAGATCGGCATGGGTGATTGTATCTTGCGAGTGGTTGGCGCAGAGCTCAATGAGCCCTTTGACGTGGCTGTCATGGTCCTGAGGCGCCTCGAAGTCGCCGAGTCGAGCGTCCTTCCACAAACTCGGCATCTTGGTGACGACTGACCTCCACGCTCGGCATGTGTGCGAAAGGGCCAAGGTTGTAAAAAGCCCGCCGATAGCCGCTGCATGTTTGAAGATAACCGTGAGAAGTTCCAGTGGAAGGTTACTGCTTGGTGCCTCGTGGCTGTGACCTACCTGCCCGCCGTCGCCTTTGCGCGCTCGTTTCTTGGGCGGAGGAGACTGGTCGGACATCGCTGGCGGGTCGTGGCTGAGCCTGGATAAGACGATGTATGCGGGGTGTCTGCGCGTTCCCACCGCTGGTTTCTGCTCGACAGCAGATGGGTCGGAGGAAAGAAGGTTGGGTGAATCGACTGTGATACGGAAAAAGCATGAGCTCGTGAGCCAACACGCCTGTGCCCGTGGCTGGGAATGCCTGGCTCGAGCGCAATTGCATTGGTGTGGATGGAGACGACTGGACTCGAAGTGTGATTGTGGGATCGAAGGATGAATGCGCCCTCTTCGCCCTCGGATTCGAGGAGATCAGTTGAATACGAGCTATAAGGAAGGCAAGGTGAGCGTGTAGTTTGGGATGGAAAGGAAAGAGTCTGGGCGTCACCGCCGCCGCCGGCTGAATGACGCGTCCCTTTCCGGCGGGCGGCCAAGGCGCGCCTGCCTATACCCCCCTCCGGGTCGGCCATTACTGCTTGACCGCACGGGGCGACGGCGCTATCACTCTGTCGTGGCACAGAACTTACACGCGACGACTCTATGACATCGAGGCTAGGGTCTGACCTGTTGAGACGACGACGTCACCGACGCTCGGGCCCCCGCTCACGGGCCCCCTGTTGTTGTCACCGACGCTCGGGCCCCCGCTCACGGGTCCCCTGTTGTTAAGATGAACTGATACATTGCAATTTCGACGGATTCGCTCTTGGACAGACGTCTCTTTATACCCTCTCCTTCTGGTACCTCCAGGTGCCCTCTCCACTGAAGTTCTTAGCCTCGGACACATATTTTCGCTGTACAGACCCTCCTCCGTCACTGTCTAGTCCTCTACTGAGCAGACTGGGACACACGGGAGAGGATCCCTCTGCATACCGACCCCTTCTGGCACGGGTAGCCGCGTGGGAGCTTGCGGAGCATGGCGGAGTCGGAGTTTAACACCCTGTGACATGTCGCTCGGACCTCTCCCGCGCATCCTCGCCCTGCCGCTCGCCCAGGACGCGTCGATATTGGGCGCGGCTCGATGGGCGGTCTTTGCCGGGAGGGACGAGCGTTTACGAGAGGGACTGCTGCCCCGGCTCGCAGGCAATGGCCAACGCTGCTTGCTTCCCGAACCATACGTTCAAGTCGCCCGCGCTCTTCCAATCGATTTCAGCTCACGCGGCCTTTTCCCCCTTCGATTCTCTCCCTCAAGAAACAAGAAACGAAGCGCAAACAGAACCCACGCTACTTCAGCGCGCTAGGTACCTCGCGAAACACTTGGTAGTGATGTCCGATATTTCCTCACTGCCTCACAAACGCGCACGGCGCGGAGACAAAGGGAGCCAGACCTCTATCAACGACCTCCCACTGGAGATTCTGAAGCTCATTTTCGAGCATGGAGTCGCTGCAGGTGGTGTCTTTCTCTCGCTGACCCTCACGCATGTATGCCGAGCTTGGCGAGAACTCGCCTCGCAGACGCCCAGTCTGTGGAGGAACGCTCGACTGGGCGACTTTACCGCCCCGACGCCACACAAACGCGACGGCCAAGCCAAGATGTTGATTGAGCTCTGTGGAAAATACTCTCAGGACACCATCACCCACGCCGATCTCCGCGGCTTCAACGAAGTCGTGGCCTTTTTCACTTGCGCTGGTATGCTAGGTCGCTCAGCAGCCACGCTCGTCGACCTCGAGGTCGACCATGCTAGCTTAAATCGGTGTGCCACCTGCAAGCCTGACAACCCACACTCGCCAAACGCCAATCTCGATCCCGGCCTTCGCAACATGTTCGCAAAACTCGACCTCAGAAAGGCAGGGGAGCATGCCCTCTCGCTGGTGGCAGAAGCCCGCAACCTCGAGCGGCTTGTCCTTAATCTTCGCTTCGACACCTTCTGCACCGACGCCCAAACGTGCGAGGCTTGCCCTCGAGACCTCACAATTACTCTGAAGGACAAGTTCTGCTGCTTCGAGCCTGACACCGAAGAAGATGACGACCTGGACTACAAGGACGAGAACCCGAATTGGGGCATGGAATTAGAGGAGCTCAACGACCTGAGCGATTTGGCCGGCTTCTTTGGCGGGCTTACAAGCAAAGCTACATCCCTCGTCGTGGAGGATTCTGCCCGTTACTTCACATGGATCAGCTGGCCTTACATTGGAAGCTCTCAACACTCTCTGCGAGTCTGCCAGCTACCACTTAATCGCCTACTTCGCCTGGGCAGCAAAGGGGTCAATGAACTCCCAGTCCTCGAAGAACTCAGGATCTCTCACTTGGAAGATATGGGTGAGGCTGAGCGATATCGCTTCGGGCGGAAGGCCTTGACGAGCCCCGTCTGGCTGCAAGCACCTGCCTTGCATAGTCTCTTCGCCACGGCAAGGGTAGCCACCAAGCTCGCAGCGCCATCGATTCGCTACGCCTTTCTGCAGTTGCGAGGCGCCCACGACGTCGAGGCTCTACCACAGGTCCTACTGGGCTGGCCCGAGCTCGAATCACTCACCATCGAGATCGTCGATGACCCTAGCGACCCCGGCGAGTGGTGTCTCACCGTCATGAGTGATGTCCTACGGATGCTCTCTCCGGGAAGCTGTGGGACGCTGCGCTGCCCCAAGCTCCGTCATCTCGGATTAGCTGATGCTCAGCCCGCCCGTGTAAACGAGCTCAACCAAGGCATGGCCCCTCGTTGGGCTTCGTTGCCCTTCTCACGACGGGAAGTCAAATGGTGGAAATGCCTCGACGATGACATCCCAGTGGACGAGGTAGGACGCTGGCCGATCGGGCCGGAGCTCGTCGAGGTCGAGCGCCAGCGCCGGCATCTTCACCAGGGAAAGCGTCTCACGGTGACTCCGAATCCCACCACATCAGCCTCGAAGGGCATTTTCGGCAGCACAGGGAGGCGCAACGCTACGGAGGGGAATATACAAGGCCCTTGCGCGGCTCTGGAAGTAATCAAGCTGGGAGGGTTCGACGTGTCCTGGTCCGACTGGAAGAGACTCAAGCAGACGGTGGAAGTCACCTGCCAGCCGAAGCCGTACAGCTCAGACTCTTCCGCAAGCGAATCGAGCGGATCGAGCGAATCGAGCGATGAGAGCGAATTGAGCGATGAGAGCGAGTAGGCGGTCGGTGATCGCGCCGATGGTCTGGCGGGCGAAAGGGAGAGGCCATAGGAGGACGTGGTGTACGTCGAGAAGGCGCATCTTGTAGACCTCTTCGACGACCGGCGATTCCGTACCCTTCAGCGCGTCTCGCGAGACGTCATCATTCGCTCGCGAGACACAGTGACGTTCCACCGATGTATGCTTCCTCAGAGCTGTCGTATCTGCTGTTGCCCGCCTCGGCCTCTATAGTCGACAATCAAAGACTCTGTCCGTGAGAACTGCAGAGGACCCGCAGCCTTTTTGGGATGATTCACGTTCGCCAGCGGTCTCGTCCTGGAGTCCACAATGCAGTGTGAAGTCAAGCCGCGCCAGTCTAACTTCGCTCCTGTGGGGTGGAGGCGCACCCATTCCGCCTGCGCTCGTTTCCGCCGCTGCTAAGTGCGTGAACAAAGCCCGATTGCACTCAGGGCAGGGAGGGCGTCACGTGATGTCCCTCTCAGCAGAGGCAAGCGGATGCCGCAGGCGTGAAGAGGCTCGCGACGGCGCGGAGGCAAAGCAACGGCGCGTCGAGGCAACTGTCGTGAGTACGTTGGGTTGACATCTTGCTCTCCTCGCCATCAAAATCACGCTCCATGCTGACTATTTGCCACAATTCGCTCTCTATGCCGCTTTCCAGCCTAAGACGATGTCTTCGAGGCACCGCAGAAGGATTATGGAGCCTGGTCCCCTCTTGGAGAATGCGTCTACTCGACGCGCGGCATGTCTCACCGAGGCATGAGGTCCAAGCGCACGACTCGCAGATATCAACAGCAACGCCGTGAGCGGGGCACCAAGCGCCGACAGGAGATGGATGTAGTCGCTCTTAGCCCCTGAGCCTTCCACCCTCTCAACTGCCATTACGCACGCGAGAAGCGAAGCACCAGTGCGAGTTCAGTCGAATCACCTCACAAGATGGCATTCAAGCCACGACCCTCGCCACTCCGCCGACTCTCGCCGCCGGTGTCAGTAGAGCTTCCCGCGGACATCTGGTATCTGGTCTTTCGGTTCCTAGCCGACGAGGGCAGAGCCTTTGCGACATTGCAAGTCAGCCACGTCGACAGCCATTGGAGGGATCTCATTCTGTGGTCGCCAAGCCTCAGGACTGACGTCCGGCTACCGGAAATCACCTCCCGGTGGCAAGAGGTCCACGCAGCGTCGCTCCTCAAGCCTTGCGCAAAGAGGTCCAATAACACCCTCGCTCATGCGCGGCTTCGAGGATGCAGAGGTTTTTCGCACCTGTCTCAGCGTGGTCAAGCCTCCAGCCCGGAGTCTCACCAGCCTCGAGATCTTGGACAACAATCTCTGCGGCTGCGACGGCTGACTCCGCTGGGGACGGCCCCTTCACCCGAGAGTGGGCGCACCGGCGCAGGACGGAAGGTATCGACGCAATGAGAAAGTGCACGAGGCTTCCGCTGAAAGTTCTTTCGCGGGCAGAGCGGCTTCAAATCCTCACCATCGACATGCTCTTCAAAGGCGTTCGGTACTCGAAAAGCGCTGCGCTTCTCGACCGAAGACCGTCAACTTGATCCGGCCGCTCGTTCTCTGCAAGTGGTACGAGGCAAGGTGCGAGAAGACAATCCAGGCAGCCGACGGATCATTCTCCCTCCATCGCTTTGCAATTGTCAGTGATGGGTCCCACTATGCAAAGGGGAACAAGAGCAGGAAGACGTGTACAAGGTGAGTCGGTGCAATCGGGTCGGGCGGTGGTGGTGGTGGTGTATTTATGTGGCGATAGTGATGCTGACCACTGGCACTGCCCACTACCCCCGCCCTGCCTCGCCCTGCCCTGCCCTGCCCTGCCCTGCCCTCGACCACTGCCATCGTCACGACAGCGGCGAGGACAACCCCTTGCATCTCCTCGGGCCTTTCCTAGCGGAGCTCGTCTCCAACGTCAGGAAATTCGTTTTGGACGACGAAGGCGAGGGATACGACGACGACTACGTCTGGGCTTCCTGCATCTTGGGCGGCCTGCGCTCGACGATTCAGTCGCTTAGGATGGCCGCCTCTTCCTGGCTCGCAGCAGAAGAAAGCAATGACCCACTTCCGATTGCTGTGCCTGCACTGGAGGAGCTCAGGCTCCCCGACGGCATGACAGACGAGTCCTGGCAGACTGGGGCCGGGATTCAAGCCATGTCAAAGCCCACTTGGTACAGCGCACCGAATCTCTGCCGCATCTACGGTTGTGCCCGCATCGCAACGAAGGTCGTGCGTCCATTGGTCACCGAGGTGCAGCAGTTGGACCACGTCGCCCGCACGCGCGCCCTGCTCGCAGCCTGGGCGAGATTGGAGTCTCTCTCAGTCGAGATCAGGAGCGATCCTGGATCGCCTTCGCTCGCTCGGGTCATCAGGGAGAGCGTCAAGATGCTGACGCCCACGCAAGCTGGGCCTGTGTACGCCCCGAGGCTCAGGGATCTTGGCGTCGTTGGCGTGCCGCTCCATCGACGCCTCGAATCAGCCCGTGCGTCGTCCACATGGACGCACCCTTGCGAACAAGGTTCCAAAATGGGTCGCAGGCTACCGTGACCTGTCAAGATTAGCTGCACGAAGCAAGCATTGGCCGACTGCCCCATCTTCCTCCCCGGCTTCAACGGCGGGAACGCAGGGCCTTGATACGAGGTGTGACGGGTAGCGAAGCAGTACGCGTCGGCGTTATCCTGCTTGTTGGGACGATGGATTGATACACAAGGGCGGCGCTCTGAGGCGCTACTGACAGACGGGCAGTATTTATACATGTATGGGGACCATTGACAGAGCCTGGAGATGCCAGAGACTGAGCTAAGCTAGATGTCATAGGAGCTCGCGAGCGAGGGCTCGAGCCTCGATGACGTCGTCGTCTCAGCAATCATTATGCATCGCTCGATTGTCTCAGCGGATGTGAACGGATGTTTCTGCCCTTCTGAGGCAGCGGATGTTCTTTTGCTGAGCACTTATCATCCGCATCCACACTACCCGGACAGAATTATAAGTGCCTGCGCAGCGCAGGAATCCAAGAGTGACCTCCCACACAAGGCCGCAAAACGACCGTCGGAGGAGCACACACGTGCACAAGCGACAAGGCTAAGGTGGGCGAACGACAACATTCAAGCAAGACGCCAAGTGTCGAGCCTGCCATCGACCGAGCATCAGCCCCACGCTGAATCCTCAGCTGCACACATGGCAGCTTTCCGTCTTCTCGACCTACCTGTCGAGGTCAGACTCATCGTGTGCGAGCACATTGTCGCGTCAGAGGGCGCCTTGGCTTCGCTTCGACTAAGCTCTGTCAATCAAGCCTGGCGTGCGTGGATACGGAGCACACCAACGCTGTGGGAGGATGCACGCCTTTTCAAGTTTCCCCGCGGGCTCAAAAGCCCGCAAGCGATTCTGGAGCATTGCGCCAAGCTTTCTGGAGGCCGTCTCGCCCGGGTGGACCTGTGTCGTTTCGAGGATATAGGGCTCTTCCAGACTTGTCTCGACATCGTCGCCCGCTCAGCGCCCACTCTCACCTATCTCAAGGTCGATGACAATGTCCTTTGCCGTGCCAAGGGGGAGGACGGCCTGCATACCTCCTACGCGGGGGAGGAAATGGAAGGCCCGGCAAAAGTATTGCAACAGCTTGTTGCCAAGGCCCCTCGACTGGATCAACTACACCTCAACTTCTTCCTCGACAATCTTCCGCAATGGACCGATGCCTGCTTAGCTCGTCCACGCACCCTCACTCTGATTAGTCCTGGAACATGGTGCAAGTGCCCACCCCTTTTCAGAGAGTTCTCTGCGCCTCAATCAGGCGCTATCGCATTCTTCGAGGTTCTCGCTTCCGCCGTCGAGGTCTTGACCTTGGAGGATATTTCAGCTTGTGGCCCCGAGTGGCTGCAATGGGCTTGCTCCGTAATTGCACGGAGGGCAGCGTCCCTGCGCTCCTGCCGTCTGAATACCAGGGTCAGTGGAGGTAGCAGTGCGGAGACGCTAACCTCGAAGCTTTCCGCACGGACTCGCTTTCCTCGGTTGGAAGAGCTGCTCATCTTCGACGCAATGTCGCCCTCCCCGGCTAGTGGTTATGCAAGCGGCTCTAACGAGAAGAGTGTGGATCGAGGTTTCTGGGTGGAAGCGCCGGTCCTGCAAAGACTCTTCCTCGATGCGAGCATGGCCGAAAGGTTTGACGCACCCTCGGTGGAGAAGGCGTACCTGCGCCTGCAACTTCCTTGCAACACCGAGAATGTTCTTCAGATGCTGCGAAATTGGACTCGGCTCCAGTCTCTCACCCTCGAGCTCAGTGGTCAGGGAGAACCCTCCGTTCATCAGCTCCAATGCGACTTTCTCAAACAGCTCTTGCATATGCTGAGCCCACAGTCCTCGGACTTGGTGTCCAACCCCAAGCTGCGACACCTGGGGATCCTCATCAAAGGGTGGCGCCGGCCGAACCTGTCGTTTCCGGCACACAACAACCTGGATTGGGCCTCTACCCCCTGGTCACCTGGTGAGCGTGAATGGTACTCCCGCGGTCCCCATGGAAGCACCCTACCACAGCTTGATGTCGAGCTTGTTCAGCTCGAGATGCACCGAGCACACCTGAGCCTGGGCACCGCATCAACGAGCACAGCGGCAACGCACGCAACACCCCGCCGTGACCAGTCAAGCGGGGCGGACGGCCCCTGCGTGGCACTCCGCACCATCAAACTTGCCGGTGTGCACGTCGACCTCGAGACTTGGCAACTTCTCGAGCAAATGACCAGAGCGAGCGTGTGGTGCGAGCCCGACCCTCGGAAAACGGCATCGACGCTCATACCTAGTCCTGGGCAGAGTGTACAAGAGCGCGAGATCGCTCTTTGGAGGCGGAGGCGCAAGCTTGATCCGCCCCTTGATGCGCCCCGGGGACGTGCGCGGCGTAGGATCGAGCGCAAAGCTAGCGAACAGGCCAGAGAGGGAGGCTCGGAGCCGGGAGGAAGCTAGTGCCTGGGTGTGAAATTCGGTTACGTTTATGCTTGTCTGAGATGATTTTTGTTGGTGCCCATTCCAGATTCCCCTTTTGAACATTCACTGAGGGAGACTGCGCTGCCCAAGTCGCAAGCGGAAGTGACTTGCCGCCCAGTCCCGTACAAGGCAAAGAAGTGATGGGGGGCGTGACAGGGTCAAAGTGCACCTCCTTTTAACACACGCTTCTGGGAACGAGTCTGGTCATGTCGGGCACTGAGAGAGTGACAGAGGAAGCAGAGTAGGCGGCAAGACTCAAAGGCAGGGGCCCGATATCAGTGGACAATAAACATCAAGGATCGGCAAAGAAGCGCTCTTTGCAGCTGTGTGGAAGGAACCACAAGGAGCAGAACTCACATGCATGCCACAGCGGCTCGAGCGTCGTCGTCTCCTACCACGGCCTTTTCGCCTTGGCATGCCGCTTGTCCCAAAGGCTGCGCACGGCCGTAGCTTTCGCCTTCAGTCTCTTGGCGATGGCCCGCGCGGAATCTTCGTGCGGATCAGGATGACACGATACGTCTGCCTGTGAGCTCTTTTGGAACTCTTGCCACAGCTTGAAATCGCAGCCGATGCCTGCCAACTTGATCGATTTCAACGCGGCGCATGGCCGGCTCTGAGCGAGGGCACTACCGGATGTCGCTGCACCTGGCTCGCGAGGCTCAAGCGTGGTCAACGTCTCGTGCCCCTCGTGAAGCTGCCTGCGCTCCTCCTCAAGCTTGATGAAGCAAGCATCGAGAGGTGGTACCTTGTTTGTTGCGTACGTCTTGTGCCAGGGCGAGTACCACTGTACGAGCTCGTCGTCCGTCCAGGGAAGTGCAGCCCAGTTAGGATCCGACTTGAGGAACTGCCCCGCCTCGAATTCACGAGCTGCGACAAAACCTAGGTGTCGGAGATTCGGGCTGTGCATCTTGCCAGTTACACTGGGCAAGAGGTACTCTACGACCTTGATGATGGCGGCCTTGCTCCAATCCTCCCAACGAGCTGCAATCAACTCGATGGTGAGTGATTGAAGCTGCGGCCAAGAGGCTAACAATTGCGGAAGCAGGGATATGTCCTCTAGCTCAGTCACGTACAGCCAGGCGGCCTCGACGCAAGGAGCCTCGATTCTGAGCGCGACGGGCGGAGTGGCATAAAGTCTTTGAAGCAAAGGCGCCCGGAACCAAAGCGATCGGTTCATGGCCCGCCTCCAGACTCGAGATTCCCAGCCAAAGCCCAGCGCTGATGGCATCCAGAACCAAAATCTTGCGTCCTCTAGGAGCGGAAAGTCGATTGTCTTGGCTTCGGCAAGGAATTCCGCTTCTAGGTGTATCTGGCAGGATCGCAAAAAGGGTGCGCGACTTTTCACGACGGAAAAGCTCCAGTCAGTCCATGCTGCTGTTTCTTCGTAGTCCCAAAAGACGAAATGCTCCGTCGCTAAAGCGAGATCATCGAAAAAGGGAGGAACGCGCCTTGCCAGGGATTGCTGTGAGCTCGAGCTCTCGTCGCCGCTAGAGTCTTCGTATTCCGACTCTCTGCAGTGATTGAATCCGCCTTCACAGCAGTCTTTGGGATGGATGAGCTCAAGCACTCGAGGTCGTGCGGCGCAGCGGCGTGTGGTGGCCTGGGTGAGACCAAACTCGAAATGCCACACCAGTCGCTCCAGTCTCTCTGCTTTGTCCAACAAGCGCATGACGTATTCGATTCCCTGGCTGATACCCGTTGAGCAGCGGTAGCATGGACTCCAATCCTTTGAGTCGCGGTCGTAGGGATCAAAATTAGAAGAGTGCCCAGCGGGGTCCGGAAACGCCCAGCACGTTTCAGTGTGGCAGCAATGCACATATTCGATGTTGAGGTCGACGAGCGTCTTGGCCGAGGGCCGAAGGGCTATGAGGCAAGGGGGGAGCGCGATAATGCGGCTGCAGCGGACATTTGCATGCGTGATTGTGTTGTTTGAGTTCTTGGCACAGAATTTAAGCCGCTCGATCACCTCGGCATCTTCATCTTTATGGAAGGTGTTGAGATTGCCAAGCTGCACATGGCGCCACAGAAGAGGCGTGTCCCAGACGAGGTCCTGCCATAACCGACAGACTTGCGTCAAGCGAATAGCAGTCGTTTCTGCTCCGCCAGCGGCCACCACATGCTGGAAGATAAGGAGCAGGACTTCGTTTGGTAGGTCGAGCAGGCCGGAGTTGCTTGGAGGTGGGTCGTCGACGGTCAGAGGGCTGTGCGGGCGTTTTCTGGTGGCCGAAACGGTCGGCGGGTCTGACATCGCGAGGCAGACGGGCGAGGAGGACGAGGTTGGCGGAACACTGCCGATGATGGGGGAAGTGAGTTAGGGGATAGCTACGTCGCAGAGGACAGCTTACCAGCTCAGCGTGGCTAGGGTACAGAGTCAACAGTCAAGTGACACTTGGACCCAACACGGGCAGGCGGGCAGCACTTTCTTCAAGCCCACGCTGTTTGCCTCCGCCGCCCGCGCCCAGATCTGAGACGCGTCGCGCTTTCCGACGGTGCGCGCAGAGCCTCAGGCCGGACTTCGCGTACTCGCTGCCAGGGAGCCGTTGCGCTGGACACGGCCGCATTTCGGCGAGCGAGCTGGACGACACAGCACGGCACGGCACGGCGTTTCGCGTGCATATCCATGTCCACCAGTGCCATTGATAGCGAACTCTGATAGGTGCCTACAATGAGCGCGACTGGAGCTTGTGAGGTTCCACGTGCAAGAGAGGCCAACCACGCCTTCGGGCAGCCAGCCGTCGAGATTCGCGACGCGACGCGACGCGTCTCCACTTCCGCCCCAGGGCAGGCCAGCCGCGTTTCCTTTCTTGCTTCGAGCGGAGATACTTCCCCTCGGACAGGACGAGAAGAGCAAAAGACTCAGGCACGACGCCGCTCACTCATTAATCTCTAGTCCCATGAAAATTGGCGCGCACGGTCAACTAGGCACAAACCTTCGACGAGGCAGAGTCGCGAATTGAAAACAGAAGAGATTCTAGCGCGGGGTAACGCAGATGACGAGGGCTGATCTGCGCGGATAGTGGGTGGGGGAAGCGTATGAGAGAGGCCGAGTGTAAGGACTGGGTAAGCACATCAAGTGAACCAAAAAAAAGCTGGGTGGTGCAGTTCTGGTGGCGAATTCTGACGTGGCCACACTTTTTAGGTATTGTCCCGGTGACAAGCTCCTCCTGCGCTGATGCGCCAAGAGCAGGGGGTCCAGGACGACAAAGTAGGTGACGAATCTCGGGTTGTGTAGGACATACCTACGACAATCGGATGCTACTACGCGTGTAGCTGCCGTCTCATTGCAGTTGTATTCGATGTCTCATTCCCGGCTTTGCCGTGCGTAGACGCCGCTACAGGGTCGCAGTAGCGCGTGACATTGGCCTGCGAAGTTCTCTGCAGCCTTTGCCACACTGCATACTCGACGTAGACTCCGCCCAATTTAATCGAGTTGAGTGCTGCACAAGGGCCTTTCACAGCCGTACTCGATACACCTTCTTCGGCGGCGGGCGTGACGGCCACCTCTGCTCCCTCACTGAGCTGCCGTCGCTGCAGCTCGAGCTGCACAAGGTCAACGCCGAGTAAAGGCTCGGGATACGCGCGCTGGCCCGAGTAGCGACGTGCCTTCCACTTTTTGATGTCCTCTTCCGTCCACGGCAATGACGCCCAGCGAGGGTCGGACCTCAGGAATTCGTCTGGCTGGCGCGCGCGAGTGGCGATGAGTCCGAGATGGGATAGGTTGGGGCTGTAGATCCTGCCCTGTACGCCGGGAGACAGCATGGCGACGATTTCCGGGATGGCCAACCCGTCTTTTGCCTCGAGGGTGAGGGATTGTAGTCGCGTCCAAGAAGCCAAGAGTCGCGGCAGCAGAAGGACGTCTTCGGGACAGCCTACCCACAGCCAAGCGGCGTCTACGAGGGGTGCTTCGATCTTGGAGGCCGCCCTGGCTGAAGCATACAGTCCTCGAAATTGGGGAGCGCGGAACCAGAGCGGCCTCTCCATCGCTTCTACCCATAGGCTATCTTCGTGCGCACGATCTTCGGTCGAGGGCATCCACTTGAATCTAAGCTCTTGTAGGAGCGGAAAGTTGATCACCTCGGCGCTGATGAGATCGTCGGTCCGGAACCGCAGCTGACACGTTCGCAGGACAGAGGCTTGCCGCAACATGGTCGAGAAGCTCCATTGGATCCAGTGCTTCATGTGATCGCCTTGTGAGTGGTAGAAGACAAAGTGCTCGACAGCCGAGGCAAGGTCGTCAAAGAAGGACGGGACGCGGTCGGCGTCTTTCTCGGGCAGATAGAGGAACCCCCCACAGCGTATCGTCGGCTCGATGAGCTCAAGTACTCTGGGGCGTGCTGCACACGTGACGGGAAAGGGCAGGATGAGATGCAGTCTGTCTTTCCATACCAGACGGTCGAGCTTGGTTGAGCGAGATAGCAGCCGCAGCATCTGCTCGGCTCCGTTGCGCATGGCCTTTCCGTGTAAATCATTTGTCAGCTGGTACAAGGCTCGGCCAGCTACAAAGATTTGTGCCAAGAGATCGGGCGCATACCGGTAGTGGGGGCATAGTTGGCCGTGGCTGCACACCACAAAGTTTGCGTCGAGGTCGACGAGGGTGGTCGCTGAGCGGTCAAGGACGTCGAGACATTGCGCGAGGCTTTGCGGCCGACAGCAACGGACTTGTGCGTGGGTGATGGTATCCTTGGTCCGCTCCCCGCAGAGGTCCATCAAGTGAAGTACCTGGCTATCATCGTTGCGCCGCAGTGAGGTGTTCAAGCCGCGAAATACAGCGTGGCGCCAGATACAAGTCGTTTCCAGGACAAACTTGCGCAGCGGGCGGCAGGTTTGTGCCAAGACGAGGGCGGTCCTGACGCCGTCTTCGGAGGCGACCACCAGCTCGAAGATGAGGGCGACAATCTCGAGCGGTAAGTCGAACAGGAGACGCTTGTCGGCGTGTAAGCTGCTGGCGCGCACCTTGCCCGCGGCACGGGTCTTTACTCTGGGTTGTGCCGTCGGTTGACGCTTGATGGGCAAAGGTGATGGCATTGTGAGTTGAGTGTGAGCGTAGCTGGGCGATTCACGAGGGCACAGACACGGTTATGGAAGCAGAGCAACGACGGCCGATTGCACGCCATGTGTAACAAAGGGAAGGAGCATTAAGAAGCCTTGCGCGAGGCGGGCGCAGCGTCTTCTACGCGTCTTTTACTCCCGTCTCCAATCCACGCGCCGCCTAGCAATTCCTTTGTTCTCGGATCGCGCATTCACTCTGCACTCTGCACTCTGCACTCTGCACTCTGCACTCTGCACTCTCTCCACGCTCTCCACAACGCTCCCGTAATGGGGCCGTGCATTCTTGCTTCCGCCATGAGACAAGCGCGCACAAAAAAAGTTCCGTAGGTACAGCAACGAGGTACTTGAGACAATTCGCAGCTTGTAGGCCTACGCGACCCCCTTTCACTCGACGTCTCTTCTCCTCCTCGGCCATACCCATGAATTTGGCGCTCAAAACCCACCGCCTTCCTCGACACCCGCGCACAACCACCCGCTATGCTAGACGACGCGCCCGCCCCACCACCGCAAGACGCCGTGCCGCCCCGCCGCCACGCCTCCATCCACTCACTCCCCGAGGAGCTGCTTCGCGCCGTCTTCGCGTTCGCTGCCGCAGATCTCCACACGGCCATCAAGGTAGCTTCGGTATGTAGCTCATGGCGTAGCATAGCAGTCGCTCAGCCCGAGCTGTGGCGCAGCACGCGCCTCTTTGCGGGGAGAAATGGCCACTCTCGCAGCCACAAGGTCACCACATTCCTCTTGGAACTCTGTGCCGAGCGGTCTCGGGATACGATTACACACCTCGACGTTACTGCCTTGTCCAACCTCATTGATCGACGTGAGGATACACAACCCTTGATTGCTGCCTGCGGTCGCTCATACTTGCACTGGAAGCACCTCAATCTCGTCGACAGCTATCTGTGTCCTTGCCTCTCGGAGCCAACGACCTTGGCCTATCGATTTACAAGCCCAGATTACAGCTTGGCCCGCTTCTTTTTGAGGCTGATCGCCGAAGCGGCGGAGCTAGACTCGATTGCACTGAACTTTTCATTTGCATATCGCGCTTTGCTGAACCCCGGACCACACGCCATCACCAAGTGGATTGCTCAGCCCAAGACGGTCATCCTCAAGGGCTTCTGGAAGGGCGCTCGGTGTTATCCCATCGTCGGACTTGAGTCTCCACCTCAAACTCAAACCTTTGACTTTGTAGATTGGCTGGCCCGAGGGGTGGAGAACTTTGCCTTTTACCTCGGCAAGGAAGATTCCGACGAGCAAACGTGGCACTGCTGGGTATGGTCCCGTCTGGAGCACTGGGCACCCCAGCTGCGAAGCATCAAGCTCAGCGCCGTCGTTGCTTCGAGCGATCACATCACCTTTCCCGTGCTTGAGCAGGCTGTCCTATTTGGCGATTGGCCGCAACGGGACCTACGCTGCGATCCGGAGGAGCTCGTGAACCAACCAGCGGTGTGGGCCCATTGCTCCATGCCCGTCCTCAAGACCCTCTACGCTTCACCCTCCGTCGCGCAACACCTCGCAACGCCCCTCGTTACGACGGCATGCTTCACACTACACGATCCGGAAGACTTTGAGCTGCTTCCAACGATCATAGCCCAGCGCCCAGACCTGGACACGCTCACCATCTTGATCTCCGACCGCCTCGAGGATTACCTTGGCCGTGGTATCGACGAGGCGCCCCACGAGCCTTTTCGAACACAAGCTGTGCGTTTCGTCTTGGACCTACTGACACCTTCGAAACGCGGCTCCCTTGTCGCTCCTCGACTGCGCCGCATCGGACTCTTCTGCGAGGCAATCCACGATTACCAGAGACTGCGCAGGGAAGTTGACTGTGACTTGGACCCGCACTGGGCCTCGACGCCTTGGGACGACGACGCCATCGCAAGGGTACGGAAGATGCAGGAAAGAGAAGAGCGCCCGTACTTGCTGAGCAGGCGTCCAAAGATGCACTCTGAGCTTTACGCCGAGCAACTTCTCCAGCTCGAGCAAGAGCGCATGCAAGTCGGCCGCGGTCGCGGAGTCAATGCGAGGGCAGCTGGCAACGGCAACGGCTCAGCAGCCGCCATAGAACGGGTCGAAGATTCCGACGGGAAGATTCCAGGCAGTGGTCCAAATTCATCTGCCAACCCCATCGGAGACGGCATCTGCGCTGCATTGGCGACGATCAAGTTGGCATGCGTACGCATCGAGGCGGCGGAGTGGCGGAAGATCCAGCGCGAGACCAAGGTCAAGGTCACTTGTTACCCCGAGCCGGCTGCAGACCGGGAAGAGGAGGACGTCGAGGCGGAGGAAAAAAGCGAGGCGGAGGAAGATGCCGAGGCGGGTGAAGATGCCGAGGAAAAGGAAGGTAGCGAGGAAGAGGAAGAGCGCCAGGAGGCAAGGCAAGCGCAGAGGCAAGAGGAGGAGGAGCAGACGGAGCAGGAGCAGGCAGACGGAAACGACGCAGTCGAAGAGGTCACTGCGCGGGTCAGCGACGTGCTCTGAGAGAGCGGTCAACACACGGACATCTCCATGTATGCTGTCGATTGCATCGTCTCTTCACTCTGTTCCCCGCCCGTGAATGGTGCACGACGCGGGTACAGTTTGTCATTGGATACAAATCTATCGACTCGTTGAATGAAAGCGCATCGCGCATCGTGATAGCTCTCACTGCAAGGGGTAAGAGACCGCCCCGCCTGGGACCCACGCCCGACACGGCGCGCAACCAGGGGCGACTCGCCAGACTTATATACGCGCGCCCGCTTTCCTTCGCACGCTCCGGTTTGCTCCTTTCCATTCGATCCATCCCGTCGAAGCTTTGACTCCCTTCCAGCCCACGCTGTATCCTCTTCGACACTCCTGCAGCCCACCCGCTACCCGCTCAGTCGCTATGCCGCGCTACAGGCAAAGCAAGCTCAGCTTCTCGCTGCAACCATCGACTCGGCCTGCGTCTGACTCTGCCTCTGCCTCAGCCTCAGCCCCAGCCTCGGCATCGACGTCGACGTCGACTTCTCGTCCCTCGCTCGAGGCGACATCACTGCAGCATATCACGGAGGTGACCCTCTCCGACACAGAATCGGAGGATGCGATGGTGGGTGTCAGCTATCGCCGCTCGTTACAACCAGTCTCGCAAGCCACCGACACGGCCTCCTCCTCTCAAGTCACGCTCCCTCAGACCGCATCTTCTACTTCACAGCTATCCGCTGCCACTTTCACTGGGCCATCTCCGGCTGGGTCCTCTCGCCAGCGTCAAGTCCAAACCCTCGCCGATACCACTGCAGACGCCGCAGCATACACGTCGGAGCAGGAACAGGAACACCTCGACATCGTCGCCCTTCTCCGCAGGAAGATGGGTGAGTCCCAATGTGTCCACTTCGCTCGTTCTAGAGCAAATGTCTCTGACACCCTGCCCGCGTCCATTCCTTCCCGCGCACAGCACGTTATGAAGCCTTCTCAGCGGAATTTCTTCCCCCCACTCCAACTCCACGGGCAACATCCCAACTTCCCGAGGTGAAGAAGACGCTCAGGAAGACGATCGAGACGTTCCTCCAGCACGCCAAGGAAGACTCTTCCCTACCCACATTTGGATCGTACGAGGAGCTGCTGGCCTCAAACTACATCCTTCCACGGCACTTCTGGATGTATGCGTGCGAGAACCTAGCTCAGCCTCATTACAAGAAGGACTACAGCATGCGAGACATCAATGGGGCGCCTACGCTTCGTCGGACGGTGCACCGCGTCAATACTGTCTGTAAGAACATCGACGATCTCCTTGGGATGCACAACCAGCTACGGCCTCACTGTCCGCACGAAGGGGGTCTGAAGGCGGAATGTCACGTGTATATCTCCACTGCGCTCAAGGTGAAGCATGGGCTCATGGGCTGGTGATGAGCTGCAGGGATGCAGCGTGATGTCTTCCTCGTGTACCCGTCAGGCCGAAGTGCCAGGACCGTGGCACAGCCGTGGCATCTCGCACACCCGGATGGTCGCGAAGCTTGGATTGTAGCGATAAGAATTCAACAGTGACCGTCGCTGAGCGCTGAGCGGCAAAATTTTTCACGGTGTAGGCACACAACGCTCTTCGTATCATGACGCTCTGAATGCAATGTCATTGAAACTCGGGCGAACCAAATCGAGCCCGTAGACGAGCTAGAGGAGACATGAATAGACGCTAACGACACAGGACTGGGTACCGGTTCCGCGGCGTCTCACCCACGCCAGCCTCCCGCTGGTCAGCAGCCTCCATCTGCGACGTTGTTCGTGGCTCTTTCCAGCGGCCGTACCACTCTTGCCCCAGGGCACCGGCTCGCAGAAGAGTGACCACGTTCGCCCACGTGACTGCGGGGTTGTTGCGCACGTCTTTCAGCTTAGGAGTGCGCTTCAGGGCGGTCCGGATGTAATACCGGCAACTCGCCCGCCAATCCCACGTCGGTCGGACAGTGCGGGCGCAGACGATTGTGCGCTGCCAGCACTTGGGCCATACGGCTGACCACGGTGGCCTCCGAGAGAGGGACGCGCACGACGCGGGCATTCCCTTCGTCGTCGAGGTCGCGCTTGTCCTTTGTCTTCTTTGGAGCGGCCATCATGTTTGCAAGGCCGTACTACCAACCGCGCGACATTCGAATGTCCGAGCGCAGCCACTCTTCGTATGAGTTGCAGCTGGGTCTGTCTGAGCGGCGACGGGCGAGCGCGATCCAACCCAGCACAGCCTTCTTCAGCCGGCCCTCGGCCTGGGCATTGTGTTGTGCCGTGCCGGGCGCGACTTGCGGAGGGAGAGCTTCCAGCTCCTCTGTGTGAGTGGAATTGTAGATGGACACGTGGATCAAGATGACATACATCAGCGGTTTGCTGGGGACAATTGAGATTGCAATACGACTCTGCGGTGTTCATGCAGGCCCGACTCACCGAGGTTCTGATCCCAAAATGCCTCTGGGTCTAGCTCGTCCATGTCGCGCTCGGCTCTGCGGCGCGCCGTTTGCAGGTGTTGGTCGAGCGATTGGAGAGGCGCAGACGATGTCGTAGCTGAAGCGCTTGTTGGGGGGCGAGGCGCCGTCGGGCGCGAGGTGTGGCCAGAGGAGTTTACCCGACGAGACCCGCCAGACGTTGAGGTGCGAAGGCGATGGGCGGCGGGCCGTATCCCTTCCTCGAATCCTGGCGAACGAATCGCCGACACTCGCCTCCCATCCCCATTGGCGCCCGGCAGTGCGGCCGGAGGTGGTTGTGGACGGTGAGAAGCGCAGCCAGGCGACTCAACACGATGGCGACCGCGTACGGCTCGGTTCTCGTGAGAGACTTGCCGTCGGGGCCCAGCCGTGAGCGGTGCTTTTTCTGCACAGGCTGCGAGAGGACCTCACACGCCAAGAACCAAAACTCCCGTGGCAGCTGGTAGCTTGACGCCACCAGTCCCTCGACCGAGCCGAAGGAAGGCAGTGCGGAATCGGCTGCGGCGTGCGAGAGCCAGGCGTCAGCGACCTTTTGAAACGTTGCCAGGGCGATCGTCCCTTGCACCTGCTGTGCTGGACTCTGGATAGCAGCGTACCGCGCTGTGAACGAGTGCAACGAGGGTGCCGCGTTGTCAAGTGTTAGAAAAGATTCGTGGCAGCTTTGGGCGGCTGGCTTCGTCTTCCCAGTGTGATTCCGAGATGGTGATGATGGTACGGCGAAGCTGTCGGCAGTGGCGGTAGGGGATTGCGTGCTAGATGAAGGAATTTTCTTTACTTGCTCCGGGTGGTAGGTACCCCGCCGCAATCAAACGAGTTGCGGCGCCATAGCTCAGGTCGTAAAGGCGCATGTTTCCGAGTCCAGCAACCCACGCCACCTTGGCAGAGAGGTGGGCGGCGTTGTCCGCCGTCAGGCCGCGGAGACTCATCATCCACGGCCCCCGACCACCATCCCTCCGCTCTAACACGCGAAAGACGTTGAGGTCCTTACGCGTCTCTCGGATCGGCAGGTTCACCACCTCCTTCCCTCCGCACTGTGCGCAGCGCCTATGAGATGAGAGAGTATGCCCTTCGTGGCTACAATCTCCCCGCAGTGCATGCAGCGCAGCCGTGGTGTGTGCTTGTCTTTTGGGAGAACGTGGGCAGTAACGAGGTGGGACGCCACCTTGCTCGCGGTCTCGTACCACCCAAGGCGCGCCGAGGGCGCAAGGCTGGTGTCATTCCGACACAGGGGCCGCAGTGGTGCCCAACATCCACCCCCGCCTCGCCCCGCAAGGCCTCTTCCGCCGCCAGCTCAATGGCCTTTGCGCCGATGAACAGGGACGCCTTGCTGTTCAGGCGCTTCAGGGTGTGTGCCATGGCGCCGTGCCAGCCGTGTACCACCTGACGGTGCACACGGAGCCTGGCGTTCTCGAACGTCGCAACGTCCAGAGAACCAAGCGGGAACTGGCAGGCGGGTCCTTGGCCGTCCGCAAACCCGCAGACCGAGCTCTTCTCGTCGTGGCTCACGCGGACGTGAACCTCCATGGAGCCGAGAGCAGTATGGTTGAGCTTGCCCTTGCAGCCCGCGACGGGACACGGCTTTCCCTTGTAGTGCTGGTACAGAGCGGCGAGTAGGCGACCCTTGATCGTCTTCTTCCCACAGACTCTCAGGTGAAAGTCTGCGTGGTGTCGCTCGAATGACTCATGACAAGACACCAGCAGCGGCTCAAGGCGTGTGGGCGAGTGGTCGATGACATGGGCAAATTCTACCTGTGCCTTTACGGCTGGCATCAGCAGGCCAACAGGGTCGAGAATGTGGCGCCTAGCGCGGCGTCTCATAACTGGCCCCGAGCAGGTAGTCCGCGGGTCTGGCCGCAACTTTGAAGGTGTATGTTGTGCTTGCCGCGAAGGAGACCAGCTCGCAACTACCTCTTTGCCCAACGCGCCATTCTGGAGTAGGTCCTTCAAGTCCTTGAGTTCGCGCCCGCCTTTTGCTTGGGCGACTTCGGCGAGTACTTCTCGCGTAGCTCTGTCCTGATATACGCCTTGCACTGTCCGGCCTGCCAGCCGATGTTGTAGCAGAGGCAGGTCTTCTCGCAGCGAGTCGGACGCTGCGAACTGTATCAGCGACACGCTTCGACGGTAAGTTGGGTTGAGGTCGCAGGTCAGCGTCGAGATCGTCGCGGAGAGAGCCTGATCGAGCTAGACGAGGAAGAGGCGGAGGGCGCCAGGGCGAATCCAAGCGCGAGGCGGGCTGGATTGGATGGCAGGCGACTGCTACCTCGAGGGGGGAGGCCGAGTGCGAGTGCGAGTCGGAGATGCACCGTGAGTGAGAGTGCCCACCGCGTCGAGGACGGTGATGGCGGCGGCCGGGCCAAGACGGGAGGTACGACGGGTGACGACGATGGACTACGACTTCGACGACGTAGGTATGCATGGTGCGTTGGAGCCATGGACTGCGGGTAGGTACAAGGGAGAAAAGTGTGGAAAGAGTCGTCGCCCGCGGTAGCTTTTCATCCTCGGTCTCCGGAGAGAGAGTAGAGAGCACGGTGGTCTTGGCGCGGGGTACGATGCGAATGTCGAGCACTTCTTCTTCCGACCCGCCCGACGGGGAGAGGACGATGACGTCCCTGGGCTGAGAGAGTCGGCGCACAACGGGAGGTGGCAAAGGTGGAAAAGACGAGAGAGAAGATGTGCGCTACTGAGCCGTCGAGATGGAACGAGGGCGGGTGACCGAAGTAGATGTACCGGGAGAGTAGGACACCCGAAGTTTCCAGTGATAGCACGAGTTGGTGACGATGGAGAGTCGGGAAAGGGAGGACTGCGCTCTGCTCTCGTGACGTCTGCTTGTGATACTGCGTCTCGCTCGGGCTGGGTGCCATTTGGGAACCGTGGTAATCGGCGAGGAGTCGGACAAGTGGCCTTTGACGACGTCGTTTACGATGTCCGTAGAGACTGTGGAGATACCTACGCGTAGACGGATGGGCCTTCACCGCCCTGTCGCTTTGTGCTGTCATTCTTGAAGGAGCCAGCCGCCGCAGGAAAGATCTCGTTGGCAGTCGGATATATCTCCGCGTGAGCCCATTGACGTTCCAGGTAGCCACTGCGTCAGGCTTGGTGCCGGAGGAATTTTCGCGGACTCGAAGAGTCTGTATTGTCACGAAGCACGAAGGTGTGGGGTCATGCCGCTGGTCAGCCCACCGCAAGCGAACTAATAGCCAACAGCCTTCTAAGAAGTCTGCCAGTCAAATGATCACGGACACTTACTGTGCGGTGAGACAAGCTTCGCGCACAACTCTTGCAGCGTCGACAGGGTCTTGATTCCATTGGCGGCCATGTGCTGTAGTTCTTGAACCGGCGAGTCCTGACTGGCAGAACCGGCTCGCTCTTGAACCTCTCTTGAATCTTGAAGAGTCAACATAGTGAAAGAGTATTGAGGCGGCGCTATACACTTCGAAAGCTGGCTTGCGAAGGCGTCGAATGTAGTGTGATATTGAAGAGAGTGAGGCGAATGCTGGCGAAATTGAAGTTGCACAGAACCCCCCGACACGCAAGAGAGCTTGCCGCTCCCCTGCGCGCCGGAGTTCGCTGAAGCTTAGATAGCCAACCGCCTAGTCGATGACGTTGGAGCGACTTGTGGATCTTGAGACTGAGAGACTCCGACGTCGAACTGTTGATATGATCGAAAAGTTATGGTGAAGTATCCATTGTGACGTGTAAGATATGCCCGAATTGAGATCGCACGAAGGCAAGTAGCATCACTCACGTTGAAATCAAAAGTGGACGAAAGAGGCTACTTGCTACTTGGGGAGAGTCGAGGCGTCACTTGCTTTGCTTGACTAAGGCTGAAAGTCTCGGTAGATGACGATGAGGAAGTCCGCGAAAGAAGAGACAGAGATTCTTGAAAAGGAGTGGCTGATACTGAGTGCTTGACGGTGCGTGATGGACGAGAGTGAGGTGGACGTGATCGCAGGAGCTTTCGAGCTTGGATCGAGGCTTGTATGAGCCGGTATAAGTCAGGAGTATAGTGCTTGATGGAGAGTAGAGGGAGGAGGTAGGGAAGGCAGAAAAAGAGCGCTCTGGAGAGAAAGACAAGAGAGGAATGGGCGGGGGCAGTGGACGGGCGTCCAGTATATGAGCGAGAGAAGCGAGGGCGCTAGCTCGACGCCTCGCTGGGCGCACCCCAAAGAACTTTGCTTCCGCGCGGGCGAAGAGCAGAGGTCCCCTCCTGTGCTACGCTCGGGCAGGCAAAGGCAGGTCTAGCTGCGGACAAACACCGCAAGGAAGGACGAAGAAGCCCGTGGAATGCTGAGCTCAGAGGAGGACGATGGCCACGGGCGGACTTGGCTCGCTTACGAGAGTAGGGACCCGGCCCTAGCGACCAGAAGAGGAAGGACCCCACTCCTCGTGGCACTCCGTCAGTGCACGCGCCGAGTCTACTGCGCTGTTCGTCGTACGGATATGCTTGCTGCGCCCGAGCCGCTGCCGTTCTGCTGGCTTGCTGCTGCGAGACGCGCCTGTCCTCTTGCCTCTGCACTTGCGCCGTTGGAGCTTGTTCGTCCGTTCGTCCGTTCGTACCTCGGACGCCGAGTCAGTCGTGCGTACAGCCAGACTACCCCAAGGTGCCGCTCCTCCCCTGCGTACCATCAAGCTCAACTTCCTCCCGCTGCCGCGGCTCGTCTTCTGACCCTTGTCCCCAGGCAGTGCACGGCGAGAAGAGGGGCAAGCCTGGCGGCGTATCAGCGAATAAGCTCGCTGCGGTGCCGTTACCAGCGAAGCTTAATGGGTGGGAGACAAAAGACTGTGTCGAAAGGGCTGAGGTTTGGTGCTTCGCTGCAGCAGCGTCGTTGGGTTGCGACGGCATACGCACAGTGGACCAAGCGAATTCGTCGTCCAAATCGGCTGGCAATGATTGTCTGCACGGCCTGTCTGCTTAGTCACTTGACTCTGTCAGACAGGGGCTTTGCCCACATTGAGCGCGAGGAAGGGTCCGACATTACGGGCTGACGTTGAGGCACGGCCGCACCGTACACTCTGCTCAACTGCGCACGTAATCAGGTGTCCTGCGTGGGTAATCGTTCGAAGGACGGCATTGGCGGCGAGCGTACCTAATGAGCTTTGTGTTCGTGTCGTCGCGTGTTCGCGGTGATCATCCGAGTAATGATGACAAGGTTGGCGTATAGCTACCGGAAGAAGGGAAAAGACGCCGCGCGTACTGCCCCGGCTCATTGGTTTTTGCGGGCGCCCCACTATTGTAGACAGGGGTCTACGCGTCGTTTTCCGATGAGCATGCGCGCGGCACTGGCGTGAGGGTAACGCATGAAATATTGCGCAAGAATGATGAAGAGAGGCTATCGTCACGACACATGCCTACGATGAGGTGATATGGGGAGCTACTTTCAACGACATGAGGCGAATAGCCAGCGGAAGCAACATGGAGGATCAGTGGGTCAATTGGAAGTCGGGGAAGCAGAGCGAAAGCATGCCGAATATCTCTGGCTACTGGGCTGGCCGGCCTCGGGTAGAATCCGGCGTCTCGCCCCACGGAGCGCTCGAGCCCCCCAGCTACTGACTGACACGCGCCGCACCTCGGCGACGGAATTTCGAGTGGATTCAGCGCCGTACATTCGCTCAAGGGCTTACCAGCTGCTACAATACTACTCCTGCTCATGTGTGACTACGATGACTGACTAATCGACTAGGGGTCGAATGGACGAGCCGACCAGGGCCGTGCGCTCTCTTGCGCGGAATTATTGGCGCGGGCCTGCGAGATACAGGGCGGAGCTGGCTGCATGCGCGCCGTGGCGCAACCCCCACGCCACGCCCACGCCCACGCCCACGCCCTCTCCTCACGAGGTCCAAGCCTTGGCCTTGGCAAGGCGATAGTAGCGTAGGAATGCATGCTGCGAGTACACGGGTCTGCGAAATCGATCGGGCGCGAGGCGTAGGTGGTGAGAACATGTTGAGTGACTTCAGCGTGGCAAGTTCCACACGCACGCGCGCAACACCAGGTCCGCCCCAGGAGGCTCTTGCTCTTCGCGTTACCCCGCAGGGTTTGAGCCTGCATAATCACCCCGCACTCTCAAACCTGCCGAAGAGTCTTCGCCGCGCAACTTGCATGGTAGCGCAAAATGTGTCTCCGGAGGGCATTTGGCGTGGAGATGGCTTCGCTCGCATAGCGGCGAAGCAACACCGCGATGAACTGCCATCCTGTTCTTGCACTTGGAGGCGACAAGAGGACAACCGCACACCGCATGGGACGCTCATGCCAATCATACCAGACAGCAGCGATCCCGCAATGAAGTCCTGGAAACGAGCCTAGATGTATGTTTCATTGATCAAGATGCTGGGAGGTTGCCAAGCAGAGGCGCGACAGACGAATCGGAAGGGGGCAAGACGCGGGCAGAGGGGCGGCGCGCGCGGCGGCACGCGCGCGTCGCGCTCGGGCCAGGCGGATAGGCGCGTACCTTCGCATCCTCTAAAACCTCTCGTATCTGGGAAAATCATTCTTTTCGACCTTGGACCTAGAGCTGTCCGGTCACGGTCGTCTCCACGATGATACCCGTAACGAGGTAGGGGTCGATATTGCTGGCCGGGCGTCGGTCTGAACACGGAACAAAGAAGATGGAAATACGACGTCAGTGATGGGTCAAAAGCGCGCGCGAGCAGACGGCGAGCAGACGGCTGGCTAAACTCACCTTCCACTGCGGATCCAGAGTGTGAGTCGTTTTGGTGTGCGAGAAACGCAGCAAAGCAAGAGTCAGCGAATGGTCAGCGAATGGTCAAAGGCGCGGACGGAAGTCGACGACCGCTGTACTCACGGTAGCCGTAGCCCTGGGCGGCAACGTGGCGGGGGATACGAATCGAGGCTCCACGGTTGGCAACGCCAGAGGAGAAGGTGCCGATGTGGCCAGTCTCGTGCTTGCCGGTGAGACGGAGGTCGTTGTCCTCGCCGTAGACCTTGACGTGCTCGGCGTGGCGCTTGCCAAGCTTCTCGATGGCGGCCTCGATGGCCTTCATGCCGCCGGGCTTGCGCATCGACTCGGTCGAGTAGTTGGTGTGGCAGCCAGCGCCGTTCCAGTCACCGGGGACGGCCTTGGGGTGGAAGGAGACCTTGACGCCCCACTCCTCGGCAATTCGGAGGAGGAGGTAGCGAGCAACGACAAAGTCATCGCCCATCTTGATGCCCTCGCAGGGGCCGACCTGGAACTCCCACTGGGAAGGCATGACCTCGGCGTTGATACCAGAGATCTCGACGCCGGCGTAGAGGCAGGCGCGGTAGTGCGACTCGACGATGTCACGGGCAAAGACCTTGCCGGCACCAACACCACAGTAGTAGGGGCCCTGGGGGGCAGGGAAACCCCTCTCGGGCCAGCCGTAGGGCTTGTCGTCCATGTTGAAGAGGGAGTACTCCTGCTCAAGACCGAACCAGGGCTTCTCGGCGGCAGCCTGCTGCATGATCTTGTTGGCGTAGTGGCGGTGGTTGGACTTGTTGGGGGTGCCGTCGTTGTTCCAGCACTCGCAAAGGACGATGATGTTGTCGCCCTGGCGGATGGGGTCCTTGTAGAAGGCGGCCGGGCGGAGGTAGACGTCCGAGTTGTCACCGGGGGCTTGGTCTGCGGGGCGGGGCGGGGCGGGAGAGTGAGTTAGGCGGGTATGTACGTGGTGCGAGTGTAGCATCGCTGCGCGACCAGCAATACTCACTGGTGGAGGAACCGTCAAAGTTCCACTCCTTCAGGTCAGCAATCGACTTGACGGGCTTGTCGACGGTCTGGCAGGGTAAGGCGGTGCGGGGAACAGCGCGTCAGATTGTGTGCTCTGTATTCAGAGAAGGCCAAGCGGGGCTGGCTGAGGCGCTGTAGGTCCCGCGTCGCTCCCACTCACCGTGGTCTTGCCACGGATCTCGCCGTCGCCGTCAATCCAGATGTACTCGGCCTGGATCTTGCCTGCAGGGCGGTGCAAGGAAGGTTTGGAGAGTGCCAATGTCAGTGGCCGCTCTCGTGTGTACAGGTGGGTGCGCCTTGGGTGACCATTGCAGTCATTGCAACTCACCATTCTGGGGCAGCTGCAGGTAAGGGTTGGACAGAGCTGCGGACAAGGAGCGAGGCGGGGAATGGACATTTAGTCAGCAACAAAGCCCAAACGGCAGTCAAGCATGTGGCCGCGCCGCTGCAAGCATCGCGGTACTCGGAAGCTTCGCGGCAGTCGCAGCAGTCGCAGCATCGCAACATCGCAGCAGCTGGAATCTTCGCGGCAGTCGCAACATCGCAGCAGCTGGGTCCTTCACAACATCGCTGTGTGTAAGACGGCGAAGGTCCTACTCGACGATCGAAGATGGACAGGCGCTGACGTCCAGGTGGAGCAGGCTACATCGTCGGCTTCACACTCACCCGGCTGTTTGGTGAAAGCGTTGGCCATTTTGAAAGATGTTTGTGTGTGTGTGGGCGTGGGAAGGGGTATCAGATGGTGTATCTGAGGGGGCGGTGTTGGGAAACGGAAGGTGAGGTGGGGTGTATATAAGAGAAGGTGGGTGGTGAGGAGTCACTCCCTCCTCAACCGTCAGCGATGTCCACGATGCCGCGAGATTAGGCGGCAGTTTCGGTCTCTGAGCGGTGACCGGGTGGGCGGGCGGGCGGGCGACACACGCGAGGGGAGGGACCCCGCCCCGCGGTTTGGGCTGGGCCGAGGCGCCGTGCGGTGCGTTGCGTGGCGTGGCGTGTGAGCGGGCGGTGGGCGGGCGGTGGGCGGTGTTGGGTGAGGGGCACTGCGCCCGTCGCGTGGACGTTGGTTGAGTCACTTCACGCCCAAACGAGCGCTGCGTTCTGCTCTGCGCTGCCGAGGTGCCTGTCCGCGTGGGGAAGACGAGGGAGCGGCGGCGGCGCAGGCGCAGGCGCAGGCAAAGACGGCGAGGCACGAGGCGCGCCGCCCGCGGAAGACCCGCACCACGCCCGCCGCCCGCCCTGCCGGCCAAAGTGTATTAACGCGTGATCAACAGCGTGAACCTCGATGCGGGCCCACCCTCGTCGCCGCTTGCAATGCATATCATCCGTTTGCGTCATCGGGTTTGCGCAGCGCGAGCGAAATTTTGATCAGGACCGTCGGGTCGCGACTGCAAACGTACATTCGCTCTGCCCGCAAACGGATGTTTGGTGGGGGCGTGGGCTTGGGACGTTGGCGTGGGCTTGGACATGGCGTGGGCATGAATGGGCATCCAACAGTCGCACCGGCGTCGTTGCCATTTGCGATGGGTGTGAGTAGCTGCGAAACCCTAGCCCAAGGGCAGCAGCAAGCAGTGGCCGCCCAGTCAGTCGCCCGTGTGGGGGAGGGGAGGGGAGTGAAGCGCGGCGCGGCGGCGGCGGCGGCGGACGGCGCAAACGCGGAAGCTAGACCGGCGTCAGAGCCAAGGCCAAGCACGACGGGCGCCGCCCGCCCAGGCCAAGTCCAATTCACATCCAATCCAATGCAATTCGCGGCCAATCCACTTCGCGAGGCCAATTCCGATTCGAGGCCAGTCCAATTCCAATTCGGTCCCTTTTTTTTTCTCCTCTTCCTTTGGCCCGCGTCTGGGCGTGGGGCACGGCAAGTGAACAAATGACTGAACTGGATCATGGGACGCGCACACTGCGCGCGCGCGACGGGACCTGGGGGCTGGGCGGTGTGGGGCTGACCGAGGGCAAAATTGCAATTGTAATCAGGCGACGGCAGGCGAGCCAAGAAGAGGAAGAGGAGAGCAAGCAGCGGCGCGACCAAGGTCATTCGACGCGGACGCGGCCCTGTACGCACGCACTCCACCCCCACTCACAACCGCCCGCCAGAATCACATGGTCCGGCTCCTCCGTAAATGAAGTCCCGTCTTGTCCGTTCGCCCGCCCGCCCGCCGCCCGCCTGCCCGCCCGGCAAGTCGTATGACCCGCCCGCGACTCACGATCGAGGTGCTCGAGATCGTACCGCGTCGTCGTGAGTGGTGAGTGGTGAGCAATCGACCATCTTCCGTCGGCCCGTGACCAGCGTGGTAGCAATTGCCTTTGCGCCACGGCCTCCCACTCTACCAACATCCACGCCCACGTCCACGCCCACGTCCACGCCCACGTCCACGCTGGAGCTTCAATCTCTCCGAGCGAACTGAGCTGGCGCGGGAAGTGCCGTGCGCTCCTCCGAATCAAGTCGTTCGTGTTGGGCGAGCGGGCACCTCGGGCATCGAGCCTCGTCTTCTCGCCTTGGTTTCGTTCCTGAAACAAGCGGGTTGGCAAACTCACCCCGACTAAACCAAACCAAACCAACAAACGGACGGACGGACGGACCGAATTTCGCAGCAGCCGTCGCCCAACTGCACTAGACTTGTTCCTGGCTGGACTGACTGGCTGGCCGCTACATGGCAATCTCAGCTCCGCCCTTATCTCGCGTCTGTCCTTTGCAGGCCTCGCCTTGCCCTCTGTGCTCGCCCCGCGCCCCGCCACCTGCCACTGCCGTGCTGCCCCTGCGCGTGTGCGTGCGCGACGCGGGTCAGGCGGGCAACTCTTCGTTGCGTTGCCCGTTGATCAATGGCGAGTTTGAGTGAGAGTCAGTGCAGTCGTCCGTCGCCGTCGTCGTCGTCCACGCAGTCATCATCAATCGGGTGCGTGCCTGGGAGGTCGCTGGTCTGGCCTCGCTGTGATTACGAATGGATCGGGGACGACGCTGGCAGGGGGAGAGAATTAGAGCTCACGCTTCGTGGCTCGCTCACGGCGGAAAGGACACACCGAAGCAAGGGGGCGGGCACACAGTTTAGAGCTTCGAGTGGGCGGTGCGTGCACCCTCTACGAGCGACGTGGCCATTGCTTTCTTGGCTACGTCCATCGAAACGAAAATGAACGCAATATCCACGGCGCACGTCCGGGGCGGAAGAAGTCTGCCAATTCACCGGAGAGGACCCCCACTCGGAGCGGAGCGTCCCTACCCTGCTCCCTCTTCTTCTTCTTCCTGACCACTATGAGCTTAATTCCCGAGCAAGCAAGGGGAACATCTTCATCTCCCTCTCCATCCTCATCTTTATCCGCGTCCCTCGGAGCACGGAGCACGATCCGCGGAAGAGGCGAGTGCATAGTTGCGCCCCGTCCCGCCCCGCCCTCGGACACTTACACTTCCACGCGTGCAGTCCACGTGCAATCTGGGGAGAGCTTGGCGGGTTCGGGTCGGTCGGGCGAAGGGAAGATGCGGGCGTCGTCGTCGTCGTCATTGCGTGGCTTGGAATGGTCAGGCTTTAATCAGATTACGGAGTGGACTCGATTGTCTGCGCACTGTGCGTTTGAGAAGAATTGGATTGTGCCATGAGATGGGGCGTTTCCGTACCAGTCCCGTCGCAGGACATGTCGGGCACGGGTGCGGGCGCGGGTGGCAGCGTCTACCGTCACGCCGCCTTCACATCTGTTGAATAAGCACCTGTCTATGTGTGCTGTATTCAATGGCGCCCACCATCTCCTGTCGACGAGCACATTGACCGATGCACGCCATGGAGACGCAGGTCCACCACCATGACATTTTGGAGGCCATGAAGCCTTGCTGGCCCTGGTCGTGGTCGTGGCGCGCCGCGTAGTACCGGCGGCGTTGTGCTCGGCCGAATGCGCGTGTAGGCCCGCCACACGCACAGATCACTAGTGGCGGGCGACGGCGACGGCGACGGCGACGTTTGCGGTCAGAGAAGGGGGGTCACCAAGTGTGACACCGTGACATCCACAGCACACCTGCCTACAACCTTGGCTACCTGCCAACTCTGCCATCTCCTACACTACATCGCCGCCCACCCGCCTCGTACCATCTCTTCGCACCCCGCAGCCAATCCCACTCACGTCGCCGCCACTCACGTCGCCGCCACTCACGTCGCCGCCACTCACGTCGCCGCCACTCACGTCGCCGCCACTCACGTCGCCGCCACCCCACCCCCCGCACGGCATGCCGTCCTCGCGAACCGCATCC
>RRYC01000146.1:0-42257 GCA_004016185.1 Quambalaria eucalypti
GACTCAGCCTCTTGCACCGGAGGACGGGTCAAGCTTGGATCTGGCTGGAGAAAGTGCGCCAGCGCAAACGGCCGGAGAACGAAGCCCGAACGAAGGCGGACCATCTTGAGAGAATGGAAGAGCCCAGCGGCACCTCGTCTCTTACTGTCCTTGAGACGACGCCCCGTATTTCGTGACTTCGAGGGCGAAAAGGCTTTCTGGCCTCGGTCGGTAAAGGCAGCAGGGTAGGAATTTCGCATGCGGGTCTCGCATGACGACTGGGATTTCCGAGCGACTAATAAGGGCTGACAAACAATCGTGGAAGATTGATGCGGGCAACGTCCAGTTGCCGATGCTGCCCCACAGTCTGCGAGTGGCTGGTCGAAAACCAAGGGCAACACTCGTAGACTGCACTGGAGTCAACGCGCTCCCAGATCGCGGGAAATGGACATTGCTGCATTCAGGAGGCCGGGGCCCAGGATCATCTTGCGCTGATACTTGACCCCTTTGGCATCGTCCTCGAATTTCTGTATCTCTTGTGGATCCCACGGTTTCCGAGCCTTGTCCGGACACAGAGAAGCGGGACTGATGGCGCAAGGGTACCTAGTGCACACTATGATGCCCAGATGGCGCAGCCGCGGCAATAGTGCGCTGTCCGGCCTGTATCGCAGGAGTCACGGGAGCTCAGGAAGAATCTGGATGTCGCAGTTTGTTTGCTTGCCATCATGAGCGTGTGACATTTTGGCTGTCCAAGTGTTGGTGAAAGACGTGAAGTCCGCGTTCCCCTTTGCGTGGGTGTGGACACGGTGTCGTCTCTGGCAGGTAGGTACGTGCCGGGACCTGCGCCGCGAATCGCACTTACGCCCGCCCCAACGGCCACGTCGTATAGGATGCGTATCAGCTTCCCCAAATCTGCTGGCGTTGGTATTGCGAGGGCTGTCTCCACATTGCCAACAGCCTCCAGAATCGGTGTGGCCTGGAGTATCGAGGCACATAGGTCGAGATGACCGGCAGAGGTGGATCGAGACGCCACAGCCGTGGCAGAGGCGGCACCAAGAAGGTGCTGAACGATTTTCATCGTGACAGTGTCTTGCCTGCGCCGCTTTGGCCCGGGACAAGCACCGACTCAGCAACGGCATGCACGTGTGGCAGTGTCCCTTTGGCGTGGCCCGCGCAAAGTCCCGGCGGGGGGAAATAGGCTCCCCCGCTGGACAGTCGCGCGGGTGCTGCTCTACCAGAGCAATGGAGCACGCACCGCGCAGTGTGCCACCCGCGAGCGCAACGGTGTATTGTCGGTGTTGGTCATTGAAGGTCGTCTTAACTGCGCGGACCTCAGCATCATTCCAGGGTTGGGCGGCCCAGTCGGATGACAGGAAGGAGGCAGTCGTGTGGCAAGAACACCTCTTGAGTGCCACATGCCTGCCTGCCGACGCCGCCCCCAGAAGCCTGCCGCTTCCAGGTGCGCTAGGGTGAAGAGCCGCAGCGTGTTTCGGAACAGGCGACGAGGGGCGACCACAATTGTAAGTGACTGTAGTGCCGGAGCACTGCAGCCGCACCTCAATATCTGCCAAACTGATGTAGCCCGCACGCCACGTAGACGCTCGGTTGCTCTTTGCCTGCGGAGTGGAGCCGTCCTGGTGTGGATGGCGGCACACGCCCCCGCGAGCATGCCTGCGGGGCCCAACGTATCGTTCCCCCGGGCACCGATGTCGTTCCTGCTCAGTGAGTTGGCAACTTGTCCGGGTAGATCGGGTCATATCGACGGAGCCAGACCAATACGGGGCAAGCGCGGTCTTCCCCAGGGTCTTCGGGGTCGCGGGCGTCGGCGTCCTCCTCGCAGTCTGTGTCTCCTTGGCGGGCCAAAGGGTCGTATGGGTGCTTGCGTCCTGCTTCTTTGGTCTTGATGTAGTGCTCAAGGCGGCATTCGCGGGGGAGATGGCGCGGGAGAATGGTCTTTTCGTAAGTCGAAGAACAGACCGCCGTCTGCTACTCCTTCTGCAAGCCGAGACCTTTGCGCCGAGTGCAGTCCCCGCGTCTCTTCGAGCACGGGCTTCGTGCCAATGGCAGTTCCCGCGACGCGGTTTGGCGGCGGCTGCGCGCTCTCCAAGCGCAGCCAAGTGTTCAGGCCCGCCCAGTGACCTTCCCATTGTGCGGGCGGCCCTCGGGATCGCCTCGTCCGCAACTCCTTCTTGGGCCCGAGCTAAGGGCCTTGGAGGAGTGGCGACGGCGGTGAGGGCTGGATGCCCCACAGCCAGGGTGATGGGCCATCCCACACTAGAGGGGCCGCGACCCAAATCGGTGGGCGCTGATATCTGCGCTAGCCGCCGGTGTGTTGTCGCCAGTGGGAAGGCGGATCCTCCTATACCCGGCCTGGGAGAGGGACAGTAGAAGCAGAGGAGCTCAGGCTCGGGGGTTGCGCCGTTGTGGCAGGTCCAGGTTTCCCCCTTTTCTCGCAGAAGGTTTTCGTCAAACACCTCTGCCCGGGCCTTGAGCTCGTCGACCAGCTCAAGGGCCGGTGGGCGGTGATGACCCGCTGAGGCTGGTAGCCATATAGCGGCGGTTCGCCTTGGGGCAGCGGGAAGTCGGTCAGGGCCGCCATGCTCCGGAATATCTCGCCCGCCGCCGCTTCCAACTGCTCCACCAGTTTGAGTGCTGGCTGGCAGCACTCCAGACAGGTTGGCGCGGCCGGCTAGTTCCTTTTTGAAAGCTTGGAGAGGATGGGCGGTGCGACGGCAAAGAATGGGTCGAAGTAGTCGCCGTGGGCAGCGCCTCCCTGGCGGGGGTCCTTGTCCTCGCTGTCGGCCTCCGTCACTTCTTCGCGCGCCCGGGCGACGAGACGGGACTTCTCATACGGCTTGTCTGTCCCCTTTCCCTTAATCTCACGTACCATACGCATCTTGAATATGCGTGTGTTGCCGTGGATGTTAGGATCGGATGAGACGAAGTCGAACGTGCCTCTTTGCTTGAGGGCGTTGATCTCTGCTTCGTCGCTAGCCTCAAAGGGCGCGCCAGATGCAGTGATTTTGCCTTCCCTGCGAAGTCTGATAGCTAACCCGCGTCAGCAAGCTCCTTGGTTGACAGATATTGAGTTTGCGGTGGTTCTGGAGTTTGGATGCCGTCGTCTGGTGGCTGGGGGGCGTCTGGTAGTTCGGGGGTTTGAATGCCTTCGTCTGCTTGAATTCCTGCTGGAGGGGAGGAACTAAGCTCTCGGAAGTCCGGGAGGAGCGATGACTCCAAAAAGGGGTCCATCTTCCCTGCCGTCATCAGCGGGCGGAATTCGGAGCCCGAGTCGAAGCCTTGACTGACGCCGATGGCCCGATGGCCCGCTCGAGTTCTTCGGGTACTTCCGTGGGTGCATCGAGTGGCCATGGGAATATTCAGGCATCTGCTACGGAGAGGAGCCTTCTCGATTTGGAAGGCTGCCCACGCCTGCGCGTGAACATCTCTCAGGGATGCCTACGGGCACTGGTACCGCCCCGGCCTCTCGGGGCATGATGCTCGGACCGCACCGACGCTGCCAGGCATTCCATGGTAGGCTTCCAGACGAGGACAGTCCCTGCTTGCCTGGATGGCCATGATCGTCTTGCGGGCATCGATGGCAGCCTTTCCCGCACCGTTAAGCGGAGGTGTGAGCCCGAGCAAGGCGCGTGCGTCTCGTCCGTGAGTGCCAGAAACTCCTTGGCCAGCGTCGGCTGCTTGTACAGCAGGCGTTGTTGGGCAATGTTGTCCGTCTTCCTCTTTTGCGCTGTTGGGGCAGTATTCCCTGCCGCAACGCCTGCACATCCACGAAGCCGAGAAGAGCGAGGCGAGACAAGGGCTGCACTGCTGCCGCAGCCCCATCTTCGGTCGCGCTCGAGTGGCGGCCGTCGTGCACCACACGCAGGCCAAGGCCCGTGGGCGCGACTTTGCGCGAGGTGTCAACGAGACCAGCCCCTCATCGCTGTTCCAGGACGTACAGCTTGGCGATCGCCAACTTGTTGAGGTTTCGGCCTCTTGGTACAGCGCAGAACCCACGGAGATGCCCGAGGCATCTGTCCAAAGGAAAAATCGGCGCCCTGGCACAGGGTGCGCTTGAAGGGCGGCTGCGGCGATGGCCTGCTTGATCTTTCCGAAGGATTCGGTAGCTTCTTCGAGTTTGACATCTACACGAGTCCTTTTGTCCTTCGTGACGTACTTGTAGAGTGGGGCGGCCACAGAAGCAAAGTTCTTGATGTATTTGCGCAGATAGTTGGCGGTTGCCACGAATCGGTGAGCTTCCTTGCTGTCGGTCGGCTGTGGCCAGTCGATGATGGCTTTGACCTTTGCAGAGGAGGGTCGGATGCCTTTTCCATTGACTGTATGCCCCAGAAACTCGATTTCCTTGGCAGCCCATACGCACTTTTCGGACGGTACCTGTCGGTCTTGATGGGACCCTCTCCGCCCTTGTAGTCAGGGATCTGCCAATCGTCCGTGCATCGTCCCTTCTGCTCACCGTGGCAGCGCTGGCAAGCCGTGATGTGGCTCATGTCGCCATCGGAATCGAAGAAGGGGCATGGCTGAGATCGCTGCTGCTTCTTTCGATAGCCGCCCGGACTCTGGCCACGCAATGGGCTCACGGTATTGCAGGGGCGAGGGAATTCTCACCGAAAACGCACTACGGCTGAGAGCAGAGCGAGCGAAAGTGCTTTCGGGAGTATTCATGGGCGCCTCTCTGCGGAAGCAAGGTCTTCACCGCGCGCGCACTTGCGAGAGCTGAAGGTGCGGCTGAAATTGGCATCGCAGTCCCCATGCCGAGATGGGTCGAGCTCTCGTGCCTGGTGGAAAAGCGCTCTCTTCGGAGCTCGCGCTTCGTCATCGCAGCTCCCAGACGCTGGCTGCTCCGTTTGCCTCTCCGGACATAGCGCCGGAAAAGTGCGTGGCTGGAGTAGTCGTCTTCGCAGATGCCAGCTCCTTTTTCCATGGCTGACGTGGCAGAAGCAGGACGAGACGAGGGCGACGCCATGACCGCGATACGGGCATTGAACTCGCCGTCGCAGACGTCGTACTCTTCGACACTGGCGTGAGCAATCGCGAAGCAACGCTAAAATTGTCTTCTGCTGCTGCTGTGCCGATATCAAGGTACGTTCATGTTGATGCCGTCGACCTTGATCGCAAAAGACGGCGTCGTGCAGAGTTGCTGTACGGGTGCTCACGACTGGGCTTGCGAGGAGCCGACCAGTGAAGGAAGGGCGGAGTGAAAGCACGCCGTTTCCAGTTGGGGAAGTTCGACTCCCTTCGCCCAGCAGCGCAGAGTCACGAGCAAGCGCTGATGACTTGATGCGAGCGCGCAAGACGGCTATCTCTGCTTTCCGCCCGATTAATTGAAGGTGTTCTGTTCGATCACGGCATGACCCCGTGGGAACGACTGGCGCAATTGATACCGCCGTGAGGCTGCCGACTGCCCGGCATGGGACGGCGATCGTCACGCCCCGCCAAGCAACGCGCTAGCTTGTCTCAGAATCGGATGGAGCAGGCCTTGCGTGGGTCTCTTCGGCCGCGGCGGTAGAGGGGGACAAGTCCCACTTTCACTTTCTCCGTCCGCGGCATCGCCGGCCGTGCGGTGCCTATACGTAGATCTCGCTGGGCATACCTTTTCGAGGCCGCACACGCTCGATTCTTTGACAGCCTCTTCTTGCACCATTGTTGGTGAAGTAGATGTCGCGCAAAGGTCGACTTCCACCTCCCCAAGTGCGGGCTGCGGTAAGCGGCGGACCTACATGTTGGGCGAAGGCTAGAGCGCTGGGTATTGACCGAAGATGAGTGATTGCAGGCCCCTTGCGTTGGCACAATGGCCATTGACGTTGGATGTCCTTGCGAGCCATCGAGTGTCAGCGCCGGAGCTTCCGAGACACGCCTTAGAAGATGGGCGGTCATTTTCGACGGGGCGATTGACAGACAGCGGGGTCGGATTGCTCCGCTCTGATGCGCTATGATATTGCATCATAACATCTGCTCGGTTTACCCATGTCATCGCCAGAGAGGTCATTTTCCTGGCTGTGCGCCTCGAAGCTGAAGTCCGCGAGCCTGGTGCGCCCGGTGGAGTCCTACCAACCAGCGGGGAGGAAAAGCCCTCGTCGTTGCTGGACTTACGGGCACGGCTTACCGGTGGCAAGCCGGTTCTGCAAGCGAGTCTGCCTTCCCAGAAGTGCCAAGAGACGGACCTTACTTCGCGTCGGTGGTTGGGGGCGGTCATGTTGCCCCCAGCCATGATGCTCTGGCATCGGATCCGTCTGATCGTGCGAGGTGCAGAGGGAGTGCAGGATCAAGCAGGAGTTTCAGTCACAGCAAGCAAGATGCCCACCATAGCCGCTTGCCGCTCCTGGGGCGTTTGACTCGCCGGATCTCGGTGGCCCAACGGTGAACCGGTCAAAGGAGGTCCTCGATATGGCGGCGTAAACTACGATAAGACCGTGCGGCTCGAGAATGTCTCTGTCCGTTGATGCATCACCTCCTGTGCTTCTAGGCAAGCAGGTGGCGACTCCCGCTTCTGCAGCGGGTTGCGGTCGAGCTATACTCTGCTTCCTGTCGCATGCTTCAAGGTCATCGGAAGGAGGTATGTGCTGGCTACAGGGGCAAATGCATGAGTGACGAGCGCGTCAGAACCAGTCACATTTTGGGGGCGGACACCAGGGCACATATGGACTCACCTTCAAAGCCGCAAAGGATCGCTGAACCAAGACACACAGAGACGAGGCCCGAAGTCCAGCCTTACTACTTGCTATCTCTGTTCGAGGAGGATCCTACGAAGGAGGGGTTGAAGACCGGAGAAGCGTGTCAGCGAGTTTGTCCGCAAGAGAGCGGTGAAAGAAAGGGAAGCTCACCTGGAGCGCGCGAAGCGCAGGCGGGTTGGATGACACTGTGGCCGTCGGCACTCGCGGGCTTGCGCCGAGAAGCGTTATCTGTACAGACTATAAGACTAGAAGACTACAAAACGGGTGGGGAAGGAAAGCGTGTAAAGAATGAAGGGAAATTCTATCAAGCGGGAAGGGGAATGGGGGAGCAACTACAAAGGGAAGATGGTGTTGGGGAGGGAAGGTGGTGGTGGGACAGAAAGGTGACGGCAGGGAACAATGGTGGAAGGTAGAGACCGAAGGCCTAGGAGAGCCTAGATGACGAAGAGAAAGGCGGGGAAGACTAGGCGACGCCACGTGTGGATGACCACGACGCCGAGCTGAGGTGGGTGATGGTGTCGGGGAGGAGAGGTGTCGATTAGGGAAAGGGGCCTAAGTAGTACCACCCAGGGGAGGTAAGAAGGGGCGAGGGTGGGGTAAGAAGCGGCGAAGGATAGGTAAGAAGCAAGCAGGGAAAGACGATTTGTGAGGAAATTGGAGGAAAGGATGAACTTGTGCAGAAAGTGGGCGACGAAGAAAGTGGGCGAGCACTCTTCCCTCTTATGAGACCCGCCTGCACGCCCACCGATCCAGCCTCGCTCGAGCAGACTTCCCTCGGAGGAAGAGTCTCCTGGTGCCTGCGCTTTTCGTTCAAGCAGAAGCCGCTTGTGTGAAGCAGTTCGCCACCTCAATGTCGGACACTGGATTGTGACAGCTACGGGCGGACGTGCGGGCACTGTCCTTGAATAAATTCCAGGAATGACGACGTTGGTAGCGTAACCCGAAAGGTCGTTGTGGGCGTCGTTGCTGCGAGGTCAGGTGGTCCCCAGTGCGGCTCATCGTTAGGTGGGGGTGGTGATGTGTGCTGAGTCAAATTAAAAACTGCGGCACAAGTGCGGCGTGCGGCGGGGTCGAGTCCACGCCCTCCCGAGTGAGGTTATTGAACAGCGACCGGCGGTCAAGACCGACCGGCAAGGATGAAGTGAATGAGAAGAATGGCGCCATTCGCGGCGCGAGTAGCGTGCGTGCCAATGAATCGACTGGCGACGACGCGATACGTCACGTCGAGGATGGAGTGAGAAAAGTTGCAAAAGTGCGGGCCACGATCACCAGAAATTGGCTGGCTGACACTGACTGGAGAGGTCCTCGTCGGTGTCGGCGTCGTTGCTGTAACGCCAAGGTGGTCCCCACTGCGGCTCGGTTTGCGCGTGCGGAAGCAAGTAAGCGCGGCTCTTAATGAAATGCGGCTCGTTTTCGTGCGGCTCGTCTCCCTGAATCGATACGAGTGAAGAGACAACGATAATCGCCGGGCAGGAGTAACGCGCTGGGCAAGGGCGAATGGCGGCGGTGCGAGAGTAGCGCACTGGAAAGGATGAGGTGGCGACAGCTGCGACGCGCAATTGCTATAGCGACGACTAAATGAGCTCGACTTCGACTTGTTGGGGCAGCGCCCTCCCATGGCTCTCGGACTCAGCTCGGCGCTGACGCCGACAAAGTGCGCTCGGAATTGAGGCGACTATCCTGCTTCAGTCGTCGCCTTCGATCGTCGTCGTCGATCGCGCGATGTACTTACCTACTGAGTCGAGAGAGACGAGCCGATACGTACGAGAAGCAGAAACATTCCGAACACTCGTAGGACAAACGAGCATGCGCCGGCGTCGTTGCGGCAAGGACGTCGTTCCTCCCGCACTCACCATGCGCTCGCAACGACTTTACTCAGGGCTGCCCTCTCGACGCTGTGGTGGCTCAACTACGTACGCTGCGTTCAGATCCAGGATACCAGGTGTCTCGCGTGCGGCTTCTCACGAGCGAGGGTGCCCGCAAAGAGTCTCTGGCGATCGCGAGGCGTCGATCGAGCCAATTTATTTGAATATTACCTAGCTAAACAGGTTGAAGGAGGGAGTAAGGTCAATTCAACATGTAAGAGGCGAGGTATTGTTGCCTTTTGCAAAGCTGAGCTGACGAACGTCGCACTCGCCACTGAAGCAGCGCGCTCGATCCGTGAATGTATGCTGCGGTTCGGCCCCAATGCCTTTGAATCACACGAGCATACCTGTTTGTCATTAGTCTCTCCTCGTCGAGCGCTTTCAATGCGTCCAAAGAACGTCGGAAACAGCCCACGGGAAGGTGCCTTTCTGAACTTTAAGCGGTAACGGGGCACCTTAGCGCGTCCGTTGCGCTCGGAGCCGTGGAGTGTATTGTGCGACGTGCAGTCCAGTCGCTGCGGCGAGGCGGCGTGAAAGGAGGGATAGATGCCTGATAGCCCTCGCCAGAGTGGTGATGGTGATGAAAAGTCCAAGAAAGAAGGAACGTGAGTTTGAGCCAGGGCAGAGTGTGAGACTAGACTGCGAGCTGTTCTCGGGACCGTGCAAGAGCTTCTATTACTCGCGCTCGCAGACAGAGAAAGATTCCCAGAGAAGGTATGCGGTGGACGGCACAATCGAGCAGAGCCGCTGGCTCAGTACCATACCGAGACCTTGCCAGCAAGCTGCGTCAAGGCGCGACTCGTCATCCGGATGGGCGAGCGACGGAGCGTTCCGTCTATGCAAGTGAGTGGTGCGCGAGTTGAGGTCGGTGACTGGCGGCGATGGAGGGACAAGAGGTGCGAGGAGTGAGAAGTGAGTACAGACTCGCACATTGGCTCCATGTGGCAGCATACACTCACTGGTTCCCACGCCCAAGAGCCCACGCGGTAGTACTCGACTGCGGTATCGCCCGTCGCTTCCTTTCCGAGTGCTGGAATGGCATCGTTGCTCGCTACGGAGGCATACCGCAGCGGGACGTGCGACCCTTCGTTGTACATGCCCATGGTAATCGGCGCAGCGCGGTGCTGCGCAAAGGCCTGGCGAGCAGGGAGGATTGCGTCGTCTTCCCATGAGCGTTTGGAGACGTCGACGCTGGCGAGGTGCTGCTTCACGAGGGGGTCGCGAAGTGGGCGGATGAGGACCACGTCGAGTGCGTCTAAGGGTCTTGCGAGCTGCGTCGTGGGCGTGGACGAAGAATCCTGCGGAAAGGCAAAGGGCGCGGGTACAAACGTCGGCTCGAAGCGGTCGACTGTGGCGCTCACAAGGTAAAAGACGGGCCCGTCCAGGCGCAGTGTGTCACCGGCAGGGGCAAAGTTCCCGGTGGCAGGATCGTAGCGCTGGATGGGAGCATCGATGGCGCGACCTCGTAAGGTGAGCGTACCGTCCACCCAGTTTGTCATATTCTCCTGAGCGGCAATCTTGAAGCGCTCGACGCCGGGATGCATAGCACGAAGCTTCTCCGAGTCGAGGAGGATCGACGCATGGAGAGCATGTGAGGTGACGAGGTGGGCAATGATGGGCGCCGCATCCGACTTGGAGGCATCAAAGGCGTCGCTTGCATCCTCGGTGGTATCAAGGGCGAGCGTGAGACCAAAGGTACGAGGTGGAGGGCTACTCGAAGGCGGAGACGACGAGAGGGAGGCGAGGTAAGCCCGGAGCGACTTGAGCCGCCACTCGTCTTGATCGTCGTTGACATTGCTGGCGGCGGTGGTGGTGGTAGCTTGATGGCGCGAAGAAGACGACGGAGGGTAGACTGCCGAGTAGAGTGCGTTGGCTGTCCCCGTCGGCACGACGACGAGCTGCAGTGAGGGTATATGCTCGGTATTTGGCGCGTCTTGAGTGTCAATGACCTCGTGGTAGAAGCCATGGAGGACCTCGTGCGTGGTACCGTCACCGCCCAAGAGGATGACCGTCGTGGTAGAGGTATTGCGACTTTGATGGCATATATGCTTGCCGACCCTTACGCCATCCCCCTGAGCAGTGGTCTCGAGTGTGTCGGAGAGAGGGACATTGTGCGACTGGAGGAGCGGCTTGACGAAGTCTTCGGCGAGTTTCGCGGCGCTGCGTTACCCCGAGGCAGGGTTGACGACGAGGAAAGGTGAGGAGGACGCACATGTCCGTCTTGGGGAAGCTGCCATACTGGTCGGTGCCCCACCGTTCGGGTACGCCTTGTTAGGAGTGCGTGTTCGACGAAAATAGCTGCTGATTTGGTGCGAGGATACTGAGCTACCTCCTCGGGCTAATTTGGCGATGTGACTATATGCCACTATGCTATGCTGAAGACCTCGGACCCTAGCGCCGACCTCTGAGAATGAATGGCAGGGAGCAGAGTCTCAATGGAAATATTTTCCGTCGTCTGTGGGCGTCTAGATTGGAGTCAGTCTGATTGCCTGGTATGGGAAAGTCGCTGGTTGGGACAGAATGCAATACGACGAGGAAGTACCTTGACAAGTGCGGCAATGCCAAACAATGAGGAAGTACCTTGCCAAGTGCGGGGGAACCAAGGCTGGCACACGGCCAACCCAAAAGCAGCGGGCTCGTGCGCCATTGCGCAGCGCAATCACGCTCGCACAGGCCAGGCGCGGACTAACGGAGTTAATCCCTGGGATCCGAAGCAGTCCACCGCTTGGATACGCCCTTACGCCCAGTAGTGCCTGTGGTGGTGGACAAGGGTGGGGTGGTGGTGGTGGTGCTGATGCTTGTCTCCGAGTCGTCGACCACAAGGAATGAGAAGGGAGACTAGTGAATCCCCGACAGCCATCTTCACGACCACCCACTTCAACTTCACGACTGACTTTCCTCATCGACCTCCTCGCTGTGGGGTGCCCACCGCATACATTCACATTCACAGCACCGGCAGCTGATGCTGGCCAAGTTCCCAAATCGCCACCGCCAAACTTCCAAGTTGACGGATTTCGCGAGAGTCACTTATTCGATGGTGACGACTAATAGGCAGAGGGCGTGCATGCTGATTGCAAATGATAGTTGCGTAAGTAAGGAGGTATGACAGGTGCGAGTCCAGGCGTACAAGATTAGACGAGACGGTAACGAGCAAAGGTACGAGTGAACACGGGACACAGACTATGAATACACGATACGAGCTGCGCAACCCAATCTGCCAGCCAGCCTTAGCGCGCTGGAATCCTCTCTCCAATTCTCTCCAGCATCCCCAGGTGCTCCCCCAGGGTCGTCCCCTCGCTCTCCTCGCTAAACGTCAAACTCGTAGGCCTTTCCTCGCCAGCACTCCAACTGAGATCCGAGCCCGCGCCACTCAATGTGAGGATCCGCCCTGTACCTGCTACATGGCTGAAGCGGTGCGGGTGGGTGCTTGTGCCTGTGCCTGTGCCCGCGCGGAGGGAGTGAGTCTGCGTCAAACTCGCGGGGCGAGGAGTGTACGAAAGGGGTCGCACCGAGCTCCTACTCCCACTCCGTGTGGGGGGAGAGCCGCCAAACCCGCGGGTGTAGGGCGTAGCCAGGATGCTAAGTCCGCGGGCGCGCCGCGTGGGCGTGGGCGTGGGCTCGGCCTGGTGCTGCTGGTGCTGTGTCTCCGCTTGCGCTTGCGCTTACGATGGCATGTGGGTGGGGGTACCCTGCCCGGCAGCAGCTAAACCTCCGCCGCTACCTCCTCCGCCGTCCGGAGAGAGGGACAACGCAAGGGCGAGGCTCTCGCGCTCCATCTTAACGGAAGCGTACAAGGCGCTAGTACGGCGAGGATCGCGCAGTGGCCGGATGGCGGGAGGCGAGGGCGATGACGAAGACGACCCCGGGCGCAAGGTCAGGCTTTGGGCCTGGCCTAGGCGGTTGCCGCCGGAATTGGGTTCGTACAGACCTAGGAGGTTCCGACCTACGACCTCGGCATCCTCGACGCTGGGGTCCCTCCAGTGCTTGGGTGAGGATGGCTCATCCGCGAGGATCTCCTGCGAACCACTGGGACTGCCCTGCAGTCCTGCCCTTGGTCGGTCCTCGCCGCCAGGACTACCCTCGCCCTCGGACGTCCCCGCCGACGAGGAGGGGAACTCCGAGGTGGCATCGACGTACTCTTCCGGCGCGGTACCGGGACGGCAACTCCCCCAGCGGGAGACGGCGCCGTCCCTCGCTCCGCTGCCGCTGCCGCTGCCGTCGGAAGAGGACTCCTCGGAGCCCGACCCTGGAGCGAGCGTCAGCCTAGGCGACAGGAGGGGCGCACCCGGCGGCTGCGTATGTTGATGATGGTAGTAGTCGTGTGGCGGCGCACTCGTAAGTCCATTGGCGTGGGCGTACATCGCAAGCGCGTAGCAATCCTTCGCTTCGGCACGGACAGCAGTCTTCTGACGCCCATGCACCTCATTATCATGGTGGAGCATCTCCCTCAGAGTGTAGACGTATCTTGCTGCCGGCGGGATACAGCCCCCATCCGCCTCGGTGCTCACCGCGCGGTCGTCCCCTGTCCACGCCGTGGGGGGACGCATGCGCACAGCGGAGGCCGAGACCGAGGCAGAGGCCGAAGCAGGAGCAGAGCTGGCACAAACACTCGCACTAGCACTGGCGCTGGCATGCGCTACGCTACTTCCCTCGCGCGAAATCGACAGGGAAAGACTCATGAGCCCCGCCTCTTCCTGGAGGGCACGGCTCACCGGGCGAGGGGTGTACCGCGCGCTACCCCCGCCGCCGTGCGCGTGGTTCGTATCCTGCGTGCTGGCGCTACGGTCATTCGAGCCCGATCCAGAAGGAGAACCAGAGGCGGGCGCATCGGCATAGCTCGAATCCGTAGGCGACGGCGGAACAGACGTCTGAAAGCTCACGGCGGTGCCGGTGGCGGTACCGGAGCGGCGCCCATGCTGCGGCTGCGGCTGCGCCCGCTCCCGCCTCTGTGTCGAGACGTGTGCCTTGCGAGTCCACGGAAGACTCGGGAGGAAGGGCGTGTCCCAGGGTTCTCGCGCTGGCGGGGGTTGTGTCGTCGCTGCACTGGAGGATGCTCGTGCGCGTGCGCGTCCGGTCGGGCGTGACGTCGTCTGTGCCCGCTGACGCTCAGCATAGTCCTCAATTTTCCCATCGTAAGACCTCGTCCCGCCGCCGCCAAGCTGCACCATCGCAGTCGGAAGCGGCAGGGGACACAGACTCAGTCCAGCGGCAATAGCGACTTTCTCGCTCCAGCGGGAATGCACCGAGTCATGCTGCTCGTGCCGATGGGTGTGGGTGTGGGTGTGGGTGTGCCTCCTCTCGGCAACGGCCTCGCGACTGTCGCTGTCCTGGGTCTCGCCCTCGTCGAGCGAAGTGAGGCTGAACTTGGGTTTGACTGCGCGCTGCCCCTGCCCTTGTCCCTGTCCCTGTGCGTGCTGCTGCTGCTGCGGCACGCGTGGCGACCCCGCATAAAGCGAATGTACATCCACGAGTGTGAAATTCGGCGAGACGGGGCGTATGGGCGGAATCGTCGTGGAGAAGCGCGTCCGCGTAGGGGAGGACGTCCTCTCCCCGCTTACGCCCTCCTGGCCGGAGTTTGAGTTCTGCTCCTCAAAGGCGTGGCGTGGCGCGTGGTGGCGCAAGTGTGAGCCTAAGCTCACGCTGAGGAGTGATAGTCGCGCGAGGGAGAGTCTCGGCGAATGGGAATGCGAATGCGAGTGGGTGCGCTGCGGGGGGAGTTGTCGCCGGAAGGGATCGGAAGAGCCCTTTTCGATGTCAATGTCGGCGTTGACGGTGGGGGAGGGCGTTCCTGAGTGGTGGCAGCGACGCAGGAGGAGGGTGAGGCAAAGACCCACGAGGAGGCCCAGAAGACCCGAGCCGAGGGCAATGCCTGCTACGGCGCCGGGGGAGTACCGCAAGGTGGACATTACTAGTTTCGGGGAAGTAGAAGGCGTGCAGAGACGGGAAATAGTGTAGGTGGTCGTATGGTGTTCGCGGAAGCGAGTTGACTGGCCGCAGGGTAGGAATAAATTAGCACGACGTAGGTAGGTAGGGTGGGCAGAATTAGGTAGAGGGCAGTTTAGCGAGTCTGATTAGAGCCAACGAAGTAAAACGTCTAGGTCCAAGGCAAGAGTCGAGAATTTTGGGGAGACGCAAGGCGGGCGGCAGTGGCTTGGGCTCTGCCATTCACCTTTTGTACTTGACAATGCCTCTCGGGGTAAGTACCATCGCAAGCCTACGCTTGAACGCGAACGCAATTTCGAGAAGATCGTCGTCTTACCACGCTCCCCGTGATTTCATAAGGTACTTGCACTAGAGGGTTTGCTCTGGCCCATCTGGATTTTCATAACGGCCCCTCGACGTACTGTCCACTCAGAACACGGACATCGCACCTCCACCAACGACACCAGTACGCATAGCTTCTTCCGACTCCGCTTCGGAGTTGGGATTACCCACTGGAGCGCACACAGCCGGGAAGGGCCCATTCATGCTATATGAAAGCATCGTATCTCGCCGCGGTGGTATGTTTGCGTCGTGGTCGTCCATCCTTGCACTCAGTAGCGGCCGAAGAAGCAGGTAGGTAAGCAGCGTTGCGACGGCCGTCGCGCGAAGCGAAGCCATAGGTACATTTCAAAGCCCGTGCGAGATGATCTCGAGTCTCGCGTCTGGGCCTGCGTCTCCCAAAGTATGAAAGCAACATGCCATTCCTCGGAGATGGATAGGTACGCTGTGACGAAAGGGGTCCGGTCCAGTCCAACCGTGTGGTTCATTGCAGAGTGCGTGCCTTTGGCGCTCCTGGGTGCGGTGCGGTGGGGAAGATCTGGGTGTACGATTCACGCCCACCGTATTCAGAAACCCAGCAAACACAACCAACTAAACAAACAAACAAACATTCCAGAGGCAGAGGCTCCACCTCTACACAATCAATAATGACGCACGGCACAGTCTGGCGGGCGGCATGCCTGGGTAGGAAGCAAGCAAACACCACCTCGAATCGAGTCCGGACCCTTGCCAAGAGGGCACAGTCCTCCCCGGAGTGCCGACGGGAATGTCATATACCACGTCGCGGGGTCCGAGCTCGGACTCGCGTCCGCCCGGGTAACAGACAGGGCCGGGCGAAACAACTGAGTGCAGTGCCCTTGCCTGAGATTGCAATTGCACTTGCGCGAGCTCGCGCTCAGGCCTCCCTCTACGGTACATCACGCAAGATGTGCCCCACCCCTCAATAGCATGCCTGCGTGCCGTTCGTGTGCATTCTGCTTCGAGGGGTTACCCTTCCCCCGCGTGTGGTTACCTGCACATCTGAATGGGTGTGAGGCAGGGCCCGGATTCACGGGCTCACGCTGCACCTCTCGCGGCCAAAAGCAAAGCAAGGCAAGGACAGCAAAAGGGAACTACCAAAGCGTCCATTGATTGATTCACTCATAGTGTCATCTTTCAGAAACAGTAACAGAGACAGGATAGGATGCCTAATCGGGGGAAGCAGCGAGTGCGAGTGCGGGGGGGTATGAAGGCTCTTCCTGCTTGGGTGCACCTCGCCATTGACGGAGGAAGCGTAGCGGGGAGTGCCTGTGGACTCGACTCGACTTGGGTGGGCTTTGTTGGTGGGGTGAAGCAGGAGAAAAGGGGAAAGATCTCGAATAAGAAAGATGACGGACGGAATTCTGTTTGCCAGCAGTCGCTGGACGGATGACGGCGTGGTACCTCGTCGAGCTACGCGTACGACGTGACGCGTCAGGACTACTCCTGCTTAGGTGGGTCGCACCCGTCGGGCGTGCATGTCCCATTCGGGTACGAGTTGAGGAAAGGCACAGCGTGGCAGTTATGGTAGGGCGTCGCGAGTGGGCAGCTTGGGTCGAGGCAGATGCTCTGGCTTGCGGGGGTACTTCCAGGAGGGAAACTCTGAATCAATCCGCAGCGGACATTGAACATGCCGTCCAAAAGGTTCCCGACGGCCGTGGCGTCCTCTGCCGTGACGCCGAAGCTCGTCGCGGAGAGGCCGACCTGCTCGATGAAGTAGCCGACTTCGTCGTGCGTGAGGGACATGAACTTGTGCACATTGGACATAGAGGAGGAGCCCTCATACGTCTTGAAGTCGCTGCCGTAGCGCCGCTGGGAGGAGCATCCGAGGGCTTGCCCAAAGAACTCGTAGAGGTGAGTCAAGAGCACAAACTGCGCACTCTGGTCGTCGTCTGCCGCCTTGAGCTCCTTCAGAGGGGCGGCCCCGCCTGGTGAGCGTGAGTGCGATGGGTGCAGGTGAAGGGAAGTGTCAGAGATGTACGGATGTCTATGACGAGGGCGTATCGAGGACTCACCTCCGTCGAGGAAGTTGAAAGCGACGGCAACGCCCTTGCCGTGCGCGTTGGTGGTCTTGATCGACCCATCAAAGTACTTCAACAGGGAGATCGTCTGGCCGTTGTAGACTCTGTGGGGTGGATTCGTGGTACATGGATGCATGAGCGAGTGCATTCGATCTGGCTCTGCTCGCGGTGCTCGCCACTCACCCATCATTCAGAATCCCCGTGACTTCGTTCTTGTCCCCGAGCGGGGAGAAGCTTCCAATGACGGCGGTATTGACCAGCGCAGTGAGGAGCGTGAGCTGATCCTTGGCCTCGGTGGAGTTGAAGAGTGCGAGAGAGTACTTGTCGCAGAGGGATTGCTGAGGGGCTTCGTAGTGGCCACCAAATAGGCCACCGAAGAGGGGCTTTGGCCTGGCCCGGACCGGAGAGGCGCAGAGGTAGAGGCTGGTCGCGAGGGCGCAGATGTGGAACTTCATGGTGGGTAGGTGGGTGAGCGGGTGGGTCGAGAGTGGGTGGGTCGATGTTCGAGGAGGGGTTGAGGGCGAATTTGCAGCGAAGAAAAGCTTCAAAAGAGGTTGTCGGGCAGGAGCAGGTCTGGACTCGCTGAGGCACGCGGCAGTGCAACTGCTTTATACGGCGGCCTGTGTCTGCGTGTGAGCATCGGCGCTGACTCGCTGGAACTTGGAGAGGGGCCAAGTGGCTGGTTCGACCCTGCACTCCTTGACAGACATCGAGGCTCAGCTCCAAGCAACAAGACTGAGCATAGCCTGCTTGCATCGCTCAGCGTGGCCCACCGTTGCATTTGTCATGTAGAGCTGTTTGCATTTGTCAGAATCGGCCAGATGCTCAGGGGTACAGCCCGTCGACGGGTGTATATTGAACTGCGCAGATTCGACTGTTCATTGCACTGCTTACACTCGCTGCAAGCCAACGCCGGATTTGAAATCGGCCTCGCCTGAGACGATTGGTACGGCCCGTTGGTTCCGTCGCGTCGACACGGATCGAATGAAGGGGACTGAGGCGAGTCCATTTGGGCGTATTAGGCAAGCAAGAATTCCGTACCGTAGGATATTGAAGAGGATGCACCAAACGCCGGCAAGGGGTTGGCAAGAGTAGCCTTTGTTCGCATTCGGGGTTGTAGACGGCGCATTGATTGATCCGGGTGCTGGCATCGGCATCAGCGCGCAGTGAACTCCTCCCACCTGACCTGCGACTCTGTCCTGGCTGCCTGTGCCCATGCATCCAAGTCCAACCCATGGCATTCGCGCACCACTGTGGCTCTTAGCAGCAATGGGAGGTTCAAGAGCGGGCACAAGTGCGGCATATAGTCTGGATAGGGCTGCTGCAGTGGCAGGGGCAGGTGGGCGTCGCTGCCTGGCTCGTGCGGTTCGAGGTCCCCGATGAGCATGATCTTGGTCTTGTTCTGGGGAACGAGCGTCTCGGGGCATGAACCCAAGTCGAAGAGGAGAGTCTGGCAGTGGCTAACAAGACCCAGGCGCGTTTCTTTGTCGAATGCCAAGAGGAAACCTGCTACGCGTACTTTACTGCCGGCGTGGGAGGGGCGGAGGTCCTCCAGAGGAATGAGGGCCGCTGGGGCGGGTCGATTGGGATCGCTGGTCATCTTGTGTGCGGGCCGAGATCGAGGTCCGCGGTAGGATGCGCCCGTATTGCATAGTACTCAAGGGGCGCGACCGTTTCCCTTAGTCCTCTTTTCGCCGCGCAAGGCAACGGTCAGCGTGAGGCCTTTATGTTGATACCTCTCAGCACTGAACTTCCGCATAGACTTCCGGCTGGTGAATCGAGTCGCTTCCACTCAGTGTGAGGCCTAGCGGGGGCGTCGACTGCTGGCGCTGCTTACGGGGCCATACACGGAGACCAGTGGCCGTTGGACCCTCGAATCTCGCCGGAGACCGTGCGTGTCTACACGCGTAAGTTTCGAAGCGCGAGTGCTAGTTATGTTCCTTTTGGCACCTCTCTGAGTAGCCACTTCGATGCCGTCAACGATGTGGTACGGTACTATAGGCTGGTCCGGAGTGAAGGCGCCATAGGCGGTGCGGCGTGCTTGTGGAGCGGGAGCGGCCTTGCTTGATCACGTGACGCGCTGCTGGCTGCCTCGGTTCGACTCCGCCGCCGCGCAATGGGATTTTTCCTCTGCCAACGCTGCGCCCACTGCGTGTGTGTCGTGCCCCGCTCAACAGGGCGGCAATGAAAAAGGGGAAGGAAGAAGGAAGAAACAAGGCCAGCAAGGTTTTCTTCCCCACCTTATCCCGCTAATAATTTCCTGCCTCGTTTCCACACTTAACGTGAGTTCATCTTCGCCTACCATCCGTCGCTCCCCGACCTGATGACAAAACCCTTTTTAGATGACGAGCCTTAGGGTCTCAATTATGCGGGAGGCACGTCGTGAAGCCCCCTAAAAAAGGGCCGAGCGACGCTCGCTGGGACCGCTGCTTATAACCCTGGCTACCACTCCTGAATCGCATGTGTGCGCCGTACGGACGCAATCAATTGTTGCAGGAGAGCAATATCGCTGACTCAGGAAAGCATATATGCCACCCTCTACCTACAGCTCGCCTCGCCCGCCATGACGAGCGCCTCGACCAAGGCCCCGCCGCCGGCCTTGACATACGACTCGGACGACTCGGACTTTGAGTCTGACTCGGATTCGGATTCGGTGACCAACGTCCAGCTAGGCCTCGCCGACGGCTCCCTCGAAGGCGACGACGAGGCCAACCCGCTCGTCTCACGGATAGGCGGCCGCGTCGCATGGCTTCCGACGCAGGCTATTCCTCCGCCCAGCGTCGCCACCTGTCTTCACTGCAACACACCGATGGAGCTCCTGGTACAAATCTTTGCGCCCCTCGAAGACTCGCCGTACGACCGCACGCTCCTCGCGTGGGGTTGCGCACGCCCAGCCTGTCAGCGCAAGGGTGTCGGAAGGTGAGTAGTGTACGCCGTATAGAGTCCGTTCCCGTCTCCGTCCCCGCCCCGCCCCGCCCCGCACACTGGCAAAGGATTATTGCAAATTTCTTCACTTGACGCTCCGAGTCTTCGGACGACGGGCTCTGAAACATAAACTTCTTTGACACGAGCTTTTTAACCATGATGCCATACTGTGCGCGCGGTGCGAGCCGGTCGGGACACATTCAATCAGCAATCACATCGATGCTGACACGTCTATCCCGCCAACCTCTACCCTGCCAGCCTGCGCGTGGTACGACACCTCCAATTTAACCAGCGATGGGCGGCCAAGCTGCAGAAGAAAAAGGCGCGTCAAGAGGCCCTCGAGGCGAAGCGCCGTGAGCGTACAGAAGCCCAGGCCAAGCGGATAGCAGAGGAAGAGGCCAAGAAGAAGGTCAATCCCTTTTCTGCCGGTACAGGCGGGCTCGGCGGCGGTCTTTTCGGCGGTGGGTTCGGTTCAACGACAACAGCGACGCCAGCAGGTGGCGACTCGGCCATTTCGACTGAAGAGCCCAATGCAGACGACGCCACCGCCGATGACGACGAGGAAGACGACGACGACGCCTCGTCTGCCAGCGAAGACGAAGAGGAACGCCTCGCCGAGGAGCTGGCCATGAAGGCCGCCCTTGACGAGTCGCCCTCGTCGTCTGCTCGCAACAAGTGGGCTGCCTCGGCACCGTCATACCGGCCGCCCCTCTACCTCAACACCGTCCCCGAGGCCTCTTCGTCTGCGCGTGCAGGAGACAAGGCGCAGGCTGCCAAGCTCAGCAAGCAGGAGCTTGCGGCGCTCAAGGCCACGAATGGCGGTACGGCGGCCAATGCCGGCGAGGATGAGCTCAAGACGCTAGAGAAGGAGGGGTACGAGCAGATGATGCTCTCGGGCATGGACGACGTGCTGGAGAAGTTCATTGCGCGTGTCGGCGCCGAAGGGCGGCAGGTGGTGCGCTACGAAATGGGCGGGCAGCCGCTGTCATTCAGCGCACAGGGCGAGCTCTACAAGGCGCTTTGGCCCGAGAAGAAGGCGGGCGGCGCAGTGCAAGTCTCGCGGGCCGCTAGCGCTTGCGGCCCTGGTTCCAATGGCCCGCGCAGGGAATACGACCCGTCGCGCGTACCACCCTGTGAGGTGTGCGGTAGCAAGCGGACGTTTGAACTGCAGCTGATGCCCAATCTGGTGAACACGCTGCGGCCTAGCGCCATCACCGGCGGCGGCAACGACGGGGAAGACACTGCCGCGGTGAACGCCGAAGCCGATGCCAACGAAGACGAGCAAACGAAGAAGCGGCGCGAGCTCGAAGCGGCGCTGGGCAAGGCCCTGCCCGCGCAGCCTTCTGCGGACGGCATCACCCGCACGGCAGCGCCCGCTCCGTCAGGAGGCGCCGACGATGCCCTCTCGCGCAAGACGGGCCTGTGCTGGAGCACCGTCATGGTCTTTGTCTGCGAAAAGGACTGCTGTGTCCCGCGCGGGAAGGACGATGCCGAGGGTGGGGGGAGTGATAAAGAGGGGGAGACGTGGCGCGAGGAGTGGGTCGGGTTGCAGTTTGAGGAGTGAGGCGTGCGTGCGAGCGTGCGTGCGAGCGTGCGTGCGAGCGTGCGTGAGCGTAAGCGAACGCACGCTGCCCGCCGACGACGCCCAAGCCAACCCGATACCTGGATTCCTCCGCTGCCCTGTCCTGCCTCGCACGCCCTGCCCCGCCACACGCTGTACAACACCACGTCACGCACTTCTTGTTCCGCACATGTACCCACACTGCATCCCACTACACACACACACTATATACCTCACTTCAATTGTATCATCATGCGTACGACGGTCGTACGCGCCATGTCATTTCAGTCGATTGCCCCTCACTTGACCGTCTACCTCGTGTGCATGCTTTGCTTTGCTTCTCTTCTCGTGTCCGTGTCCGTGCCTGTTCCCTTGCCTCTTTTGTGCTCTGTACCGCCCCACCTCAAATCCCCACGGCCTTCAATCTCCTCTCAAGCGCCTGCAGCCACACATCCCTGAGCACAGTCCACCCTTCTTCGCGCGTAATGGGACGGTAAGTATCATTCACCTCGTAGCTATCGGGCTGGAGCGTGCCATTCGTAAATGCTATAGTGGAGAGGATCGCGTCGGGCGTAGGGACTGGCCCGCGTGTAAATCGACGTGGTGGGCGGTGTGCCTGTCAGTACGGTACGGTCCGGTATATGGCCTTCACTTTCACTTTCGGATGTGCAAATGTGCAAGCTGGGGACGGACTCACTCCTCCCGGGCATAAGAGGCTGCCTCTCATCTGCCAAGTGCGCCCATCCATCTTCCCTCAATTCAGCCTCTTGCGTGAGGACATCGTCTGCCCCGCGTCGGACGATATCCTCACGTAGGACGGAATGGAGCAACTCCCAGAATGCGGGGTTGGATGTTACCGCTGAAGGGTGGGAGCGCGCGTAGGAGGCGATGGAATCGTCCGAGGGTGAAGGTGAGAGTGAGGAGGAGGGCACGGCGAGGAAAGCCATGATGGAGGGGCTGGCGGGAGAGGAAGGAGGAGTGGGGAAGAGGGAGACGGCAAAGTGTTGTTCGTTGTTGCTGGTGTTATTAGAGAGGGGATGGAGATACAGGCCCTTGGGGTGGGATGGATCTGTGTAGCTCCGCGCTGGAGTCGAGTATTGCCGGAGGGGGAGAGCGGTGGTGCTGCTTGAGAGGCGAGGGGTAGCGCTAGTGCGAGCGGGAGTGCACAAGCGACGAGGCGCGGCCGCGAACGACGAAGAGGAAGCAATTGGGTAGGAAGCGAAGGCTCGCCTCGCCGAGACCGAGACTGGGCGGTATAGTCCTGCCGTCGTGGCACTCGTTGTTGTGGCTGTGCGCAGTAGGGCTGCCATGGGCATCATTGTGGGCGTGAGAGGCATAGTGAGCTGAGCTGATGGTGCAGTCGTGTATGTCCTCTATTCGTCCGTTTGTACGTGCGTCAGTACGTTCTTCGTCGGGACGAGAGGAAGGCGTCTCTATACTTTAGTGGATGAGCATTTCATCCGGTCCAGGGATTGCTGTTACTTGCTTCTGCTCCACTGCAGTTGGACCGCGGCATACGTGGGCGGCGAGGATCCCGCGGATGCAAGTGCAAGTGTCAGGCTCAGCTCAGCGCAAAGACGGCCCGGCCCGCACGCCACGAGGCGCCCGCGTCAGGCACAAGTCCGACGACTGTCAATCAGACATTCCCGGGTGTTGCTCTCTGCGAGGCGATACCGACGGTTTTGCCGGAATGGCGGCGGCAAAGAGGTGGACGTCCACACCAGTCGGAGAATCAAAGCGAGACCGTAGAGGTGCCGTGTGCCGTGTCAAGGCCGTCGAGTCACACGAGGCGCGGGTATCGCGATAATAGGGTTGGTGTGATGTGAGATCTACTCCTTGCCTTTCGCTCCCTCCCTCATTGCACTCTCTGCACCATGTCCAATCTCGACGACGCGGCAGCCGCAGCCGCAGCGACAGACGCGACCCACCTCCTCTCCTTCCCCTCGCTCATCCGCACCCTCTCCGCAGCGCCGTACCTCCCCAACGCACTACACATACGCAATACCCTCCTCGCGCCATTTACGTCCCTCGAGCGACCCGAGGAACATCCCGTCTTCGTCGCCAAGAGCGAAACGAGCGCAGCGGATAGCACAGCCTGCTGGGAAGCACTCCGAGAATGGTACCCCTCCATTCAGGTGGGTGTATTCGGTGATGTACCGCGGGGTGTACTCACGGCGGGAGCAGAGCCAGAAGAAGAAGCCGCGACACACCCACGCCCAAACGTACACGCAGGCTGCTGGGCCCTGGCTATCCTCAAGCCGCCCGTAACACGCAAGCAAGGAGAAAAGGGCACGTACTTCCGCCCTCCCAATTTCAGCATCTGGATCAGCGAGGAGTCCGAGCTTGCGCTTAGGCAGCTCCGCGGCGAAGCGAGGGAAGCGGGCGACGCGGGCGCGGGTGCGGCTGCGACGAGCACCCCGCGTATGGGCCTGCCCCATCCTACCGTCGCGCCCTCCCCCACTGCGCAAAGCCTCCTCAGAACCATTGGCGCAGAGTGGTTCCCCGCTGCGCTGCGGCGGTATCACGCGGCGATGAGCGGGTACCTCGGGCTTACGCGGCGGGAGGCTGTCATTCTGGGGAATGGGAGTGACGATCCGCGAAAGGACGTTTGTATGCGGTATGAAGGCGGCGGCGAGCGCGGAGACGGAGGACAAGAGGAAGTATACACAGTATTGGGCTTCGCAATGGACGAGAATGTCCTTGATTTCCTGCGGAAGGACGTCTGGGCGCGTCCCCCCTCTGCGCTAGCCTCGCCCTCGCCCTCGCCCTCGCCCTCGCGCATTGACGCTACGACCCTCTCCGTCTGTGCGACGCTCAGGCGGGATGAGCTCGAACATCCACGACGCGGACAACCCGAAGTCGAAGCGGAGAAGAAGAAGTGCCTTCCGGCGGGACGCTGGGGAAGTACCACCCTAAGTGAGGAAAGCGTCGACATAGTCCTCGGCGCGAATAGCATTCCCTTTCCGCGGCAGCATGTCCTCCGGAAGCCCTTTCTCAGTGTTTTCCTGTGGGATCAGGGGGAGGGGATGCCGACCTCACAGCGCGAAGAGGATGAGCCGAGGCGAGAGGCGTACACTTACCCCACGACGCAATCGACCGGCAACGCCGCAGGATGGGTCTACACGCACGACGACCTCTCCCTCGCTTCCCTGCATGTTGCACGGCCATATCGCTATCGCCAGGCCGAGGAGACCAATGTTGATGCCCAGGCTATAGCGGCGGCGGCGGCTCAGCCAGAGCCCGCGAACTTAGCGACAGTGACAGCAAGCGCACAAGCCGCTACGGGCGGAGTCCCATCGCAATCCCCTCCTTTGAGTCCTCCTCCTCCTCCTTCAAAGCCGACGACGACGACAACAACAACCGCCCCCCCAAACGGCCTAGGCCTAGGCCGCCTCCTCATCAACACCCTAGCGCCGCGCATCGTCACGCAGCAACAGCAGGTCCTCGCGCTCTTGGGGGGCTCCAGCGCCAGCTCGGGGGGCTGCAGCCCGGGCTCGCCCTCCTGCCCACACCCAACAAACGCCGACGTGGAACTATCCAACCCCGCGGCATTCCCCTTCTACGAGCGTGTAGGCTTCTACGAGGTGGGGAGGAGGTGTTGGGCTGTTGTTACCGTACGTGTGCGGATGGGGGTGGCGGTGCGTGCAGATGCGGAGGGGTAGAGACTCGACGGGGAGGGGATGGGAGAAGAGGATGGGGAAGATAGGTGTGAAAAGTAGGGGAGAGGAGGAGAGGATCCTGCTATTTCCATGTCATCCGATTGCATCCCATCGCATTGCATACTCTGGTCATTGAGCCTTATTATGAGGGAAGTCTTCTGCGTCTGCGCTTGCCCTTGCCTTGCCTTGCCTTGCCTTGCCCTAGGCATCGTAGGTGGCTAGCCGATGGGTGAGCAAAGGCCCGGCCCCTGCCCTTGCCCAGCCTTGGTCTGATTCTTCTTCGTGCCTGTTCTTCGCACATAGACACACACCTACGTCTACCTACACATACAAGCGCGTTTTTCAGATAATCAATGGACAGAACACATCTTCGCATTCAGATTCAGATTCAGATTCAGGAAAAGGAGAGAGAAAGGAAAAGGGAAAGGAAGGCAGGAGCGTAGCAAGACGAGAGCCCGCGCAGTGCAGTGCAACTACAAGACGAGACGAGACTGAGGCGAGGACGCAGCGCAACGGAAACGATGTGGGGCGGGCCGGGAATACGATAGCGGCGAGGTCGCGGGCGGTGACGGAAGGCGAGGGACAGTAGAGAAGAACAGAACAGGTAGGAACAGAGCAGGTAGGAACAAACAGAACAGGTAGGAACAAATCGGAAATGAAATGATGCCCAGCGCAATGATCAATTCCCGCCAGCCAACCACGTACTACCCTCTGTCTGCCTTTCTCTGGCCTCCTTTCGCACCCCCCGCCCGGCACCGCCCTGCCATGCCTCGCTTACGCCCGGCGCCTCATCGCCTCCTCGTCGTACTAGTATAGTCCGACGGCGGCGGCGCAAGCCTCGACGAGCGACCCGCCGTACCACTCACATCCTGCCGACTGCGGCTCCCGCGCGGCACCTTCTGTGTGCTAGTCGTAGAAGGCTGCTGACTCGCGGCGGTGCGCACGCTCCTCGCCGAGTTCTGGCTGACGCTCGTCGTGCGTGACGCGCGGCTGGCGCGGGAGTTCTTCGAGTTGGCAGAGGAGCTCAGCTCGGAGCCCGTACGCGAGCGCGAGGAGAGGGACCCGCCGATGGAGGAACCTGCGGCAGAGGAGTTGGCGTCGGACGAGGAGAAGAACGACCCACGACTGCGGTTGCTCTGGATGCGCATCGTCTCCATGGCGGCGTGGGAGCGTACCTGACACATGTTGCTCAGGAGGTACGACGCCTTGGCTGGGCCAGCGAGGCCGGCCTTGCCCTTTGCCTCGAGGGGCTTGCCCGAAAGGACCTTCTTGAATTCGAGCTTGGCAGCGTCCGACTTGTTCATTGCCGCAAGGAGACGGCCAAACTCGTAGTGCGCAAAGTAGCACACGTAGCGGTCCACCTCGTCGAGCTTGTGCGCCCACTTGAACACCTTCTCAAAAGACCCCACGGCGTCCTTTTCCACGTCGTCGAGGGCGCCAATGGAGTCGTCGGCCGGCAGGCGGACGAGCGTGTGCGGTGGCGGGTAGGCGACGTGGGCGAGGGCAACGCCACGCAGGAAGTAGGAGATACAGTACGCACCGTAGAACTCGTGGTCGCCGCCAGGGTAGGACTTGGGGTCGTGGTAGGACTCGAGCTCGTCGATGAATTCGTCGATGCGGGTCAGCGTCTGCTCGACGAGGAGGAAAATGGGCATCTGGCCGATGCAGTGCCACAGGTACGAGAACTCGAGGCCGGGCAGCGGCAGGCGGTTGCTGTTGGCAATGTACTTCTTGGCCTTGAGCACCGCAAAGCGCTCAAAGGGAATCTGCCGCCCGGCGACCTTCTTGACGAGCTTGGGCACGGTGCGCATCACCGTCGCACTCTTGGCGCGGTCGTCCATGCCCGTCTCGTAGAGCATGACGGCCTTGGCGTACTGGTAGATGCTCTTGCTCCAGTTGGACTCGCGGGAGAGGACGTCGTAGCACTCGTGTGCGCGTGCATAGTCGCACGTCGTGAGGTATGTAATGGACAGGTCCCAGAAGCACATGTGGTGCAGCTGCTTGTAGTCGCGCTGGCTCTCGATGGCGTTGCGGTAGTACTCAATCGCCTTTTCGGGGAGCGCCTGTGCGGCGTAGAGGCGCGCAGAAAAGTAGAGGAAGAAGATGCCGTTGGGGAACCGCACCAGGTTCCACGACAGAATCTTGTCGGCAAACTCAAAGTCCACATCCGTCACGGGCACATAGGCAGAGATGACCAAGTGGTACACGAGAATGGCAATGTCGCACAGCGGCCTGCGGACGCCCTCTTCATCGGCAGAAATCGTGGGCAGGGGCTTCGACTTGGACCAGCCACCGGCGCGCGCAAAGATGTCGAGAGAAAACTTGCGGTCGCCGACGAAGCCGAAGCCCTCGAGGAGCTTCGAGGCAGACTTGGGGAGGAGGGACAAGACGAGCGAGCACAGACCATTGCCGACGTAGACGCCCGAGCGGAAGTCCTGGTCGACGGTGTGCCTGGCGCGGCGCCCGCTAATCTGTGCCTCCTCGGCCTCGCCGTCGCAGAATTCAACAAACTCGAGGAGCTCACGCATGGTCAGGTAGGCCGTGCGCAGGCCGAGTGCGTGCTTGGCAAAGGCAATGGCGTCGCCGGCGTAAAAGATGCCCAGAACACACTTGAGGAGCAGCGACTCGGCGTACACGAGTTCGGCGTGCTGCTCGACGAGGGTCATGCGCTTGAGTGCGCTCTGCTTGCTGCCGCCCATAATCTTGCCCAGGGCGCTCTTCTTCTTGCGGAGGTGCGAGGCGACGTTCATCGAGTGCCTGCAGCACAAGATGGCCGTCTCAAAGTCCTCGGGCTCAAAGGTCATGACGGCCTTGACGGTGTTGATGAGGGCCATACCCTCGGCCTTGTAGAGGCGGTTCTCTGCGCCGTCGCGGCAGAGCTCCTCGGCCTCGATCATGCGCGAGTTGAGGAAGAGGTTCATGGCCTCGCGCACCGTTGCCAGGTCCTCGCGGCAGTCGTTGTCGTCGATGCGGACTTCGGCGGCAGTGACGCCCTTGGGTTTGACAAAGTCGAGGGCGACGTGCGTCTCGGGGGTGAGCGAATCATCCGAATCGGACAGGTCCGAGTCGTCGTCGTCGTCGTCATCCTCCTCGCTGTCGTACTCTTCCTCGTCCTCTTCCTCGTCATAGTCCTCGTCGTCCTCGTCGGCACGCTCGCGGTAGGAGCTGGCAGACGAAGCACCATTGGTCTTGCCATTCTGCTGACCAGTAAGGTAGCTGGCAGCACCCGCGGCAGCGGCACCGGCAGCGGCAGCAGCACCAGAGACGGCGCCAATGGCAGCACCAGTGTACGTGTTGCCATTGCCATTTGCGCTGCCATTACCATTGCCGTTGAGCTGCTTGGCAGCGGCACTGCGGTTCTTTTGCTGGGTGGCAGCAGGAGCGGGCTCCTCGTCCTCGTCGAGGTCCTCGCCGTCCTGGAAGTCATCCTCGTCATCATCGTCGTCTTCTTCCTCGACTGGCTCAGGCTCGGGCTCGGGCTCAGGCTGCTTCTTCTTCTTGATCGACTTGGACTTGATGGCTGCGGCAGCGCCAGCGGCACCAGCAGCAGCACCTCCAGCGGCGGCACCAGCGGCGGCCTCTGCGTGCTTTGCCGACTTGCTGGCATTGGCCTTGGTCTCCTGTGCGCCCTTCTTGGCGGAGCTCTTCTTGGCGCTACCCCCACGCTCCGTACCCATGGCACCGAAGCGACCAGCAGGCGTGTCTTCGAGATTGTCTTCGCCGTGATCCTCGAGCCACTTTTTCAAGGCGGGGATGTTGTGCTTCTGGCTAATGTGCTGCTTGAAGGTCTGCCCGCCCTTTTGCGGGTAATTCCACTCAAAGGACGCGTCCTCCTTGATGATACCCGCACGCTGGTAGACGTTCTTGCCTCGCGTGTAGGGCGCCATCTGGAGTGCGGTGAGGCGAAGCTGCTTGGCGACGACTTCGCGCTGGTAGGTGAGTTCGGGTGCCTCGTCGTCGGTGTCACTGGCCTCGATCCACTTGTGGGTAAGCTCCTCGTACTTGGCACCAAGGCCCATGTACTGTTCCCACACGGCCTTGACCGTCTCGGTGTCCTTTTGGAGGTCATTCTCCTTGGGGTCTGGCTCAATGTAGTCCCAGTCCCAGTCGAGGGTGCCACCCATGCCGGTACGGAGCTTCTCTGCGGGAATGTAGTCTGCGAGCTCGTGTGCCTTGCTGGAGAATTTAATCTTGTCACGCACGACGGGGTCGAGCATGGGCTGGAGGACCTGCCAGATGCCCTTGAAGATCCAGGGTGCGCCGTGGACGTAGATGCGCTGGAGCGACTCGGGATAGTAGGCCTCGAGACACTTGACGAGGAACAGGACGCACTGCCAGTCCATGTTCTTGAGACCGAAGCCGTTCATGTCGAATACTACAATGGCCTTTTCATAGGGCGGCGTGGTGAGCTGGCGGGCATTCTCCATGGCAAGGAGTACAAACTGCTGGAGAACCTCGTGCTTTTGTGCATTTGTAAAGTGCCGGGCTACGTGGATAAAGTAGATTGGGTACTCGCCGGGTGCGTTGGAGTTGCCCTGAATGTACGAGATACCACGGCGGAACTGGTTGAGGAAGCCGGGGACGTCCTTGAGGCCCTCTTCGCTCTTGCGGATGATGCCCTCGACGTCCATGTCGAAACGGAACTTGAGTGCTGCGGCGAGCATGGCCAGGGCGCGGTCGATGTCCCACTGCAGGCCGGCAAGGGCAGGGGAGGGTGGGAGGGTGGGGTGGCATTGTCAATACCACGGCCCATCTCAATTCCAACTGAGTCCATGGGCACCCGCCCCGCATGTACAGTACGCACCTTTCTGGCTCGCAAGAATCTCAGCATAGAGGCATCGGGATGGTCGTGCTTGCAAAACTCCCATACGGCTCTCCGGAGATAAGGTCCACCGTACTTGTCGAGGAATGCATTCATGTCCTTCATCTCTTCTGCCTTTTTGGCCTCCTCCTTTGCAGCATCGCCCTTTGGAATGTCTTTCCCGGCGTCCTTTTCGTCCTTGCCCGTCGCCATGGGCTTGCCTGCGCCATCTGCCTTTGTGGGGCCGCCCTTTCGCTCGAGGGCCTCGGAGACTTCCTTGTTGCGCTCCGTCAGCTCAAAGAAGCGGCGATACATTTCGCGCAGGGCTTTTTGCTGGCTGGCGTCGAGGTTTCCTGGCGGCAGACCGGGGCGATAAAAGGGGGGATTGGGGAATCGTCAGCAACCCATCTCTACTGCGCATATACACATCCATTGCTTCGGGCGCGCACACTCACCCCGATAGCCAGGCAAAACCTCCTCGCCATCGAAGTTCTTCCTCGTGGACATTGTGTGAGTTTGTGGGTGTGCTGCTTCCAAGTGGGAGTACAAGTACAGTAGCGGCGATGCGTCGGAATCAGCGTACGAGTAGACGGCGTAGACGCAGGAGCAGGCTGTGAGTGCTGTGAGTGCGCGGCGAAAAGAGGTGGAAGAGGAGGAAAAGGCGCGGTGGATACGTCCGTAGAGCGTCGTCGTCGTCGTCGCAGGTCGTCGTCAGTCAGTCAATCGCGGTAGAATGGGCGCGCCCTCCTTGGGTATCGGTAGGTGGACACGTCGATGAGTGGTGGTCAGGGACGGAGGATGGGATGGCAAGGTGGGAGTGGAGTGATGGACGGCGTTGGAATCGGGAAGCAAGCCGGCTACCGGTAGGGGAGTGGGGGTGTGACTGAGGGTTGGAAGTGGGGCGAAGAGAGAGGGAGGGAGGGAGGGAGGGGGAGGCAAAGGGCGGGAGAGTACGAGTGGGACGTCGCTAGTCGCGAGTAGGGCGTGGCGAGTGAGGCGTGGCGAGATCGGGTGCCAATGCAGCCCCATACGGCAGGCAAAGGCACAAGGCTGCTGCTGCTCACCAGCCGGCGAATGTGGGGAAGCTCAGGACGCGGGGGGCGGGGCGGGGCGGATGGGCCGCGAGCTGTGGGCCGTGAGCCGTGGGGGCGGAATCGGTGCGTGTGCTGGGCTGGGCTGGCGGCGAGTCTCGTCGCCTGGCCTTAGTTACGAATGGGACGCGAGTGGGTACTATGAGCGCAGATGGACTTCGAAGACGAACAGACGGTCTCAGCAATGTCTCTCGGCGCGGGTGGGGTTGGTTGGTGTGTCCGCCCTCGTCTTCTCCTTCTCCTTCTCTCACACGCCGCCGCCGCCTTTTGCCGCGCAAGAATCGCCGAACAAGCGCAACGCAACGCAAGCAAAGCAACCCACGGCGCCAGTCCAGTCGTGATGATCGACCAAGGACGTTCAGGCGGGCGGAGCGCAAAGTGGGGACCAAAGCGGCAGGGCAGGCTGCAGGTGCAGGTGCAGGCAGGCAGTCGAGCAGGCAGGCAGTCAGGCAGTCAGGTTGAAAGCGGACGGGCGCAGAGGACAGGCACCAGAGCAGAAGAGGGAGCAAGTCGCAAGGAGCAAGACTGTGCGCGTGTGGTTGGCCGTGGTGTGTGTGTGCATGTGCGGTGCGGGGCGGCGTCGAATCTGCGGGCGTGCGGTCTGGTGCGGCGGCAGCAGCGCGGCACAGCGAGGACGAGGTGAGCATGACCAAAACGAACGACTCAATGGAGCCTTTCCTTTCTACGTTCGTTGGTTCGTTCATGCGTCGGCACCAGCGCAGTGGCATCAGACTTAGACTCCGACTTAATACAGACACAGACAATACAAGATCCAACGCTCCACGCACTCCACGCTCAACAACGTGATGAATCCCCAAGCGCATTAATTGCCTCTTTGCGTGTGCCCCTCCTCGCCGGTCCTGACCTGACGCTTTCGACCGTGCGTGCGTAAGCGAGCGCGGGGGATCGAGCGCGTGAGAGTGCCGTGTGTCCCGCTCGGCTTCACTTGACTTCATTCCGGAACGAGCGGAGCGGTGGTACCGTCCTTGAGTCTCTCCCTCGCCAAGAGCCGACTGAAAGGGCTCGCGAGCGTCGTGTTCAGTCGGCGAGCGCGGTGGTGGCTGCTCAACGGCGACGGCCCGTCCGCTCTCCAATCGCCGCGGTCGGGACGATCTTCCGGGCAGACACACGCAGCAGCAACGCAACGCAGGGCAGGGCAAGGCAGGCATCGCATCGCTCGCATGGCAGCAACTTTCAGGGCCAAGCCCAGGCGACAGCAAAGGGAAAAAGTGAATGGACAATCGAGTGCAATGCAAGCACAGCACCAGCACCAGCACACCGCGTCGAGGCGTCGAGACGTTTTTCTTCTTCTTCTCTTCGACGGAGAAGATGTTCATGTTGACGGGCGCAGCACAGTGCAGCGTAGGTCTGGTTATCAATATGCGCCAACGCCCATCATCATCAGCCCATTTCATTCCGCGTTGGGCGCCTGATTATCAGACCACTTGAAGTGAGGCGGAGCGAGTGCGAGGCGAGGCGAGGCGAGGCGAGGCTAAATAAAGTCAGTGAGTGGGTCGCGCGCGCAACTGCACTACGCCCACAAGGTTAACCTTTGCTCACTCATTCGCTGCAAGTCGTCTCTTGTCTTTTCTCTGCGTCTGCGTTCTGCGTTAAGTACGTTGGCGTTGGCGTCGGCGAGGAGGCGCCGAGGAGATATCAGCGAGGCCAGGCGAAGGCGGGGGAGCCAGCGAATCAACAAATAAAGTCTAGTCGGCGGGCGAAAGCGGCGGGTGGGCGGGCGGTGGCAGCGTTGGTTGTGAGATCACAACCCGGCGATGCAAGGCGCAAGGCGCAATGTGCAGAGTCATCGCCAGCATTCGTTTCATTTCATTTCCATTTCACCTTTCCATTTCGTTTCAATTCATCTCATCGTCGCCAATGTCGCCAATGTCGACCTGCCGACTTGCGAATGGTAACTGACTCGCCTCGCCTCGTCTCGCCTCGTCTCGCTTACCCTTTGCGATCCTCTCACTTCCATTAGCCACTCCCTCGACCTCGACCACCTCGCAACGCAGGCCAGGCGAGCCAAGCCAAGCCCAGGCCTAACCCCGCACCCGCCGCCGCACGTACTTGCTCGCTAGTGTCCGTACAAACGCGCGTGAGAGCGGGCCGTAGGGCGTAGGACGTAGGTGTTGAGTGGAGGTCAAGTCACCCGCCCTCGCTGCATTCGTCATCCTACTGTACTGACCGCGAGGACGAGGGCGGGGCGGCGGGGGGCGATCCATGCAAGCATGTCTTGGATTCCCCACGCTCCGCGACTCCGGGGAGGGCGGGGTGTGGGTGTGGGTGTGCGCGGCACGGCAGGGGTGAAGGGTGAGAATTGCAGTCTGTTGCTGTTGTTGCGACGACAACGATCGTTACGGTCGAGCTTCCCATTTGAAAGCCGGCGCCCGCGCCCAGACACGCCCTACCGGCTATTGCAAGTGCAACTGCAAGTGCGCGAATACCCGCCGGCCGGCCGGACACCCGGCTCACACCCCGCACACTGCATACCGCAAGACTTCTCTCCATTCACACCATGACCCAACCCCACACCACCCCTATTTCCACCCCGCACCATTACCTTTCCCACCCCACACACGCTTTGGCCGCGCACTCGCACCCACGCTTCCCCGCCCGCTAGCCCCGCAACCCGCAACCCGCTTTCCCCGCACCGGTCTTTCCCCGCACTCGGGTCAACGCAGCACAGTGTAAGCGAAGGATGTGGTGTGAAGACGGAGGCTGCGGGCGAGGGAGGCTGAGTGAGTGAGTGAGTGAGGGAGGGGGTGAGTCAGGTAGGTTGGCGTCATGGGTCATGGGTCATGGGCGTAGCATAGGCTGAGACAGTGAGCGAGGTATTGTACAACAGACGGCACGGACTTTCAGACCAGACTGGTCCAAGCGGATACTTACGCGCGGCCAGGCGAGAGGGTGGGCACTGACACTTGTACGTCATGGTAGATGCTACGATGCGACACGACGTGATGGCGCCCCCTTCGCAGCTTGAAACTAAGCCAAGAGCCCGAGTGGTGTGCCAATGGGTATGTGTGAAGAGCTGTTGCACAATTGGATGCATCGACTATTCTGGGCTTAATCAGTAGTTGGCTGGGGGACGGTGACTTGTGGACCCGGTCACGTGACCTGTTTCCCAGACGGTACTTGACCCAGCCTCCTTTCACCCTGTCCTTGCGTTGTTGCCTCTTTCCTCATCCTCTGTCTCGTTACCGCTCCCAATATTACTGCTGCCTTCCCGGTCCTTACAATGTCACTTTTCTTGCCCTTGCCATTATCCTCGCAGTGAGCAGTGCGGGCGTCTTGCGGGGATGGGTGTAGAAGGCAGAAAGGGAAGGTACAGCGTGATGTGAACAATGTCTCATTCATCTGCCTGCCTGTCTTTCTGTGATGCCTGTGTTTTTTTCCTGTCCCAGTTCGCCCTGACTATTGTATACCAATCCTATCGTTCTCCTCACCACCACAGCCTTGACGTACGCCCTCTTCTTGTGATTTATGCCGCCCCCACGCGCCTCCACACACACAGCGCAGGCAGGAGCAGCAGCCCCTGAGTCCGTCCCCGCGTAATGTACCTGCGCGGCTCCACATCGGCATTGGCATTGCCCTCGAACTGGATCCATTGCACTGGATGCAGTCAAGTATGAGTACACTACGACAAGTCTGTAAGCACTACTCGAGTAAGTAGACGTCCGTCTCAGACTTACATCCACGTCTACAACTCGCAAAGCCCAGCTCGCAGCTCGCAGCGATGAAAGGCCTCTTCTCCCGCTCGGGCGGCAGCGGCGGCCCCAGCGCGAAATCGAGACCAAACGGGTCCTCCTCCTCCTCGACCTCGGCCTCCTCATCGCAAGACTCACAATCCAGGACAAGTGCACCACCGCCCTCGACAAAGACGAACCCCCTCTCAAACCTCTCCCTCCCGCCCTTTCCCGCGCCTCTGCCCGAACGGAGGTTGAGTATCGTACATACACGCGAGGGCGTCGTAATCCTACCCATTTCGGCGGGAAAAGAGGCGGCCTCGTCTTCCGTGCGCCCGCTGATCTCAAGCTCAAGTAGCGCTCCACCCTCGGCTTCGACGACGGCGACGGGCGCCCTACTCCGCTGGGCTCCACCGGGCGAAAAGATTAAGCCTGATGTGCTCCGTTCTGCCGAATTCGGATCTGCGCTGCAGTGTGCCACGCCCGCAACTGGCGAGAGCCAAGAGGATGGTGGAGAAACGCGGCCACTGCAGATCGAGTGCTTTGGGGTCGTGGGGTTGCTGAGGCTATTCCGATGTGAGTCCGGTCGTCGGCCGTGAGTAGCACAACGCTCCGACCCAGGAACTGACTATATGCCACCACCACCGCCCTTGGCCCAGACTCGTACCTTTACGTCATCACCCGTCGGGAACACAGCGGCGACTTTCTGCACGCATCGAAGCCCGTCTACCGCTGTACGGGCGTACTGGCCATTCCTCTGCATAGCGCAGGTGCAGAGAGCGTTATGCGCGCCGAGATGGAGCGGGGACGAGGCAATCGGGGCCAAGGCGACGCCAAGGATACCAGGAATGCCAGCAAGGAGGGTGAAAGCGACGGAGACGGCGACAGCGACGACGATAGTGAAGGGGACGGCGACGACGTCGTCACGCCCTCGATTACGCGCAGCGGGTCCTTTATGAGCGCGAATGGCAGCGGTGCGGCGGCAACGTTGACGCCCGCCGAGGCTGCAAAGTGGCACAGCAGCGGTGCGGGCAGGGCAGTCTCGGAGAGCCATACTCGCCGCGAGCCCTTGGGGGAACAGGGCACCGTGGGGACAGATGAGCCAGTGGCTGTGCCCCAGCTCGAGGCCGAGCCTACGACGACGTCCATTCCCAACTCATCGACAGACGCGCCACCCCCCAGCGAACGCGAAGCCAACCGCCTCGAGCTCGAAGACAAGCTGGTCAAGGAGGCAGCGCGGCAGTATGCCCGCGGAGAAATGTTCTTTGCCTACGACTTTGACCTCACGACGCCCCTGCAGCGCAAGTACAATGCCCTCGCACAGAGCGGGGCCAGCACTACCTCGGCGCCCGCACCCTTTGAGGAGCCGCGCGCGACGCTGCCGTTGTGGAGGAGAGTCGACAGGCGATTCTGGCATAATGAGCACATGGTGAAGGACTTTGTCGCTGCGGGACTCCATGCCATGGTCCTCCCACTGATGCAGGGATACTTTCAGGTAGAGACCATTGAGCTGCGTCGAGCGGGTAGGAACGACGACGACAACGACGACGACAACGACGACGACGACGCACTACCTGCCACACCCACGTCTGCCCAACTGCTCATCGTCTCACGACGATCACGCGAGCGCCCCGGCCTGCGTTACCAGCGGCGCGGAATCAACGACTTGGGCCAAGTCGCCAACTACGTCGAGACGGAGCAAATCCTGTGCGCCCAAGGTTCTCAGCAAACCCACCTCTTCTCCTTTACGCAGTTCCGCGGCTCCATCCCACTGTACTGGTCCCAGTCTCCCTTTGCACTCAAGCCCCCGCCGCAGCTCGAGCGCTCTCCCCGCGAGAATGCCGCGGCATGTGCTGCGCATTTCCGGGCGCAAGTCGACGTGCACTGCGCCGGGGGAGGGAGGGTGCACTGTATTAACCTTGCGGAGCAGGCGGGTAAAGAGGGCGAAATTACGCGTGCGTACGAGGTGGCAGCCAAGAGAGTCAAGGATGACGAGGGACTGCCAGTGGAGTACGAGGCATTTGATTTTCACAAGGAGTGCAAGGGCATGAAGTTTGAGAATGTTGGGCGGCTGGTCAAGCGCGAAGAGGATGTGCTGCGGGAGATGGAGTGGTTCCATCGGGTGTGGGGCGCCAGCGGCGAGGGCGAGGGTGGGCGCAGCGAGCCCGGCCGCGAGCCTGAGCGCAAGGAAACCAATAAGAGCAGCCAGACACAGGGCAGCTCCGCAGGACGACCGCACGCCCCCACAACGTCCCGCGTCCTCTCCCAGCAAAAGGGCATCTTTCGCGTCTCCTGCCTCGACTGCCTCGACCGCACAAACGTCGTGCAGAGTGCGTTTGGGCGGTATATGCTCCTGGCGCAATTGGCGCGCATGGGTATCGGCGTATCCCAGGAGGCGAGTAGAGCCAGTGATGGCACGGAGACCGCCGCCGAGGGAAAGGCCAACGTCGCGCCACCCGCTGCATTGTCTGACGCGGTGACGGCGGCCTCTTCCGTGAATTCGTCGTCCACGGGGAATGCTTCGCTCGCCCCCCTCACCCCGCTCGCGTCCCTCCCTCCCGCGTCGGACTTCACCTTCAACGACCTCTGGGCAAACAACGGCGACCAAGTCAGCCAATGCTACGCCGGCTCCCGCGCCCTCAAGGGCGACTTTACGCGCACAGGCAAGCGCAACTTCCTCGGCATGATGAACGACGCGACGGCCAGCGTCTACCGCATGGTGCAAGGTGCCGTCTCTGATTTCTGGCGGCAGGCCGTCCTCTCCTTTACCTATGGCGAGATTGGGCTACACGGGCTGGAGCGCTACGCCGACGAGTTGCAGGCTGCTGACCCTTCACGGGAGCGGGGCCTCGCCCGCGTCAGGGCAGAGGCGATCGAGACGTGCGCGGCGCTCGTCCTTGCGAGTGGGGAACGCCTCGTCGGGGGTTGGACGCTCTTCTCCCCTCTTGAGCGGAATACCCTCCGCTCGCCGAGCCACCACCTCGAAGAGAAGATCCTCCTCCTTACGAGTGCCGCGGTGTACCTCTGCGCGTATGACTTCACGGCGGAACTCCTCTCCGAGTGTTCGCGCGTGGGGCTCGCGGATGTGGTGAGGGTGCAGAGGGGGCAGTATGTCCTTTCCCCGAGAGAGGGGAACTACGAGGAGGAACAGCATCAGGGGATTGTCATCTTCTTCAAGAGGCACGAGACGCGGGTGAATTACGGCAGTGTAAGGAATGTGCCGTCGTCTGCTGGCGGCGGCGAGGAGGAGCACGCCGAGCGGGGCGGAGAGGGCGGCACCAACGCAGGAAAGAACGCAGAGTCGGGCGCTCCGGAGCCGCATGACGAGGAGCAACCCGCGGACAAAGTCAACTTTGTCGCCCTCAAAGCCATCGCGGATGACTTTGCCGGTACGCTCGATATCGACGAGGACGAGGACGAGGATACGTCGACTGCCGCGACCACTCCGGCCACGGCCACGGCCACGGCAACAGCAAGCAAGATAACGACGTCCAGCGCCCTCGCTCGCGCTCGGTCGCGTGCGCTTGCACATACTCGTGCCAGTGCCAAGGCGGGCACGACCTTGCGCAGGGACGGGAGGGAAGACGCCACCGCCGCCACCGCCGCTCTCGACCCGGATATGACGCTGACGTCCCGCGCAATTGTCGATGTCATTGTTCGTTTGCTTGTGAGGGAGTGTGCTAAAGTCGGGGCGGTCGGGGCCGCTGAAGCGGACGCGGACCAAGCAGCAGCAGCAGCACCCGCCGACGCCAACGACGCAGGCGAGGTCGGAAAGCAAGGTGACGGTCCCACCGACGGCAGCTCAATATCGATAGGGGAAAAGCCACCGCAACCGCGCCCACTGCCTTTCATCCACGAAGCAAGTATCCAGTCCCTCGCTGATGCGCGGGCGAACGCCCCGTTGTTTGCGGGGTTGATCGAGGGGTTGAAGAGGAGGGTGTGGTTGTGAGTGAGTTTGCGAGAGGGCGAGGGGCGAGGGGAGGGCGCGGGATAGGGCGTTGGGGCGTTCCCCTGCTGTGCTGTGCTCAACTTGATTGTGTGCGATTACGATACGATATGATACGATACGATACGCCCCTCCATCCCGGAGAAGCCGAAGCCGAAGAAGGAGACGAAGATGAAGATGGCGTCGGGTTCGCATAGACGGGCTGTGCTGCACCTATCTCATACCATGTCCTGTCATGTCATGCCATTCTATACCGTCCATCCGGATTCGGATTCTCTCTTTTCTTTTGTTCTGGGGTATTCCAATTGCTGCATTTCATATTCCATTCCATTCCACTTCATTCTCACATTCCATAACCGCGCCGCTCACAGAACAGGCTGAATGACCAAGTGGGAAGGAGCGTCGTGAGCCGTGAGCCGTGAGCCGTGAGCCGTGAGCTGAGCTGAGCTGAGCTGAGATATCAACGTCAGGTCGCAGAAACGTGCGCTGCCCCGCCCCGCCTTGCCCCTCCCCGCGAAGGTGTGGATGTAGGTGATGTGAAGGTACGACGGCCCTGCACCAACGCAGACAAACGCCGAGAAACGGACAAACGGACAAACAGGCAAATCAATCCAATAGGAATCAAACGGCCCTCCTCAGGCGCAAAACCCTGAATGAATGAATGATTGAATGAGATCGATAAGGTAGATAGATAGGTGCGTGAAAATGGATCAAGGAACGTGGATTGCGTCCGCCCGTGGACTGAAGCTGGAGCTGGAGCTGGAATTGAAGCTGGAGAAAGTCCAATCATTGCTATGATGCTAAACGCAAACAGCAGAAAGACGGCGCAACAGTGCGGGAAGGAATGATGCTCCTACGGGTCGGGGAGTATGAGATGGGCGAGACGAGGCGAGGCGAGGCGAGGCGGGGGATCACCTCTCTTCTCCGAATGTAACGAATGGAATATGGATGGAATAGAACGGAAGGAATGTCACTTTGCGCCGCAGCGCAGTACGGCCTCACACGGTCTTCCCCCACCCCCCTCTTACTCCACCTTCCCCCCCTCTCCCAACGCCGCCGCCGCCGCCGTCATTACTGGCGGCGCAAGGGGCGGCACCCTCCTAGCCATAGTGTCCACCCCTGCCCCGGCCCCTGCCCCGGTCCCCACCGCACGCGGGGAAAACCCCGCACTAGCACTTCTTGCATTCCTCAGTGTCCTCCCTGCGGCCGGCCCCGTTGAGCGAAGGGTACGGTTCCGATCTAGCCCTGCTTTTGTTGCGCTCCCTCCAACCGCAACCGCAAGCGCAACACCACCTCCGCTCCCAGTCTTGTTGCCCCTGTCCCGCCTGAGCGCAAGCTCGGCGTCGATCCCCGCCAAGGCACGAATAAAGGCTTCTCTCCCGAGTCCCCTCCCTCTGCCGGTCCCTCGCCTTTGTCGCTGAAACTTGGACGTCGCCGTCGTAGGCGTCACATCCTGATCATCATCGTCTCGGAACCCGTAATCGGCGCCCGCGCCCAGCTCAAACCCAACGGCCGCGGCCCATACCTCGGCGAGAATCCCATCCCCCAGGCGGGACTTTCGCCAGAGGCGTGCAATGGCGCGTGAGGGGAGACGTGCGTCTTGTTCGTCGTCGTCGGTGGCGATGGCGGTGGCGGGTGGTGGCGGTGACGGATCTGGACTGGCGGTGCTACCCGCCTGAAAGCGCGAAGCGAGGGAAGCGACGGTTCCGCGCCGCTGCGGCTGCGTCTGCGTAATGGTATCGTCTCCTGCCCCGCGGACGGCCCTCCTGCGCCCCTGACGCTCCCGCTCCTTGCGTACCTCGCGCTCCCAGACTACCTCGTACCGCCTCCGCGCAGCCTCGTCCCTCGGCTCAATGCTTAGTGCGCGTGTCGTCCCACTCACGGCCTTACTGCTCTTGTGCTGCTGCCTCTGTTGTCCCTGCCGTCGTACTTGCTGCTGCGCCGCGCTCCTGCGATACGCCGGCGAGCCATGGAAGACATTGACATTGCGCGGCGGCACCGGTACGGACGCGGGTGCGGATGCTGGTGCGGTTGCGGTTGCGGAGGGGCCCACACTGGAGGAGCGGTGCCTGCTCGGCGGGGGCTGTAGCGCCGTAAAAGCCGCGAGGGTGGGTCCCGTCGAGCGTGGGAGGGCGGGCGCAATTGCGTCCATGGTGAGGCTTGCGCCGTGGTCAGGCCCACTGCGACTTGCCCTGTGGCCGAGGATGGGTGGTGCGGGAAAGGCGAGCGAAGGGCGGTGGGATAGACGCGGAGAGTGTGCGGGGGAGGACCCCACCGAGGCAGAGGGACTGTGGCGTGTAGTTGCGCTAGGGCGGGGCGGGACAATGGGCGGGGGGATCGAGGGGCGGTGCAGCGCGGCAGTAGGGGGAGGCGGGACTTTGCTTGCCACTGTAGGGGCGCTGGTGCTGGTACTGGAGCCAGAGCCACCCCGCGACTTGTAAGGCACATAGGGCAGGGCGTGCTGCTGTTCGGGGCTACTGGCGAATACTGATGACGACGGTTTCGTGGCGGGTGCACTCCTGGGCGGCAGAGCGGGCGCCTGCTTGCGTGGTGCAGGCCCATCTGAATGCCTCTGTAGCTGCGGTATCAGGACGTCGGGCAGGCCGCCCAATCCGCCGCCGCCGGTATCTTGTGGACTGGCGCGCGGACTGGCGGGAACGCTGCGTGAATGCGACGACGACGCCTTGGACTCGGCACGACTGGGTGCCCGCGAGGAGAGGGGGCTGGCCGTGGGATGCAAGGCCGGGTGCAGCGCAAGCGAATAGTAGCTGCTGCCCGTAGCAGTGGCGTCGGCGTCTTCGCTATCGTCGAGGGGGTGAGGAATGGCAGCGAGATTGTTGTTGTTGGAGCGCATCAGGTGCGGCGAGCTGGCAGAGGTGCGGGCGTATCCCGCCGAGGCCATGTGTCGTGGTGGGAGAGCAGGGGAGGAGCGGCCCGATGCTGTGCCAGCGGCGAGTGTGCCCGACAACGACGAGGCAGAAGACGTCGACGATGACGAGTGGTGGTGGGTATGCGGGTAGGGTAGGGATGACGAAGAAGACGACGGGTGCGCGTAGGAGCTGAGAGAGGACGATGAAGGATGCTGGTACTGTTGCGGAAAAGGTAGCGACGACGACGACGAAGACGAAGACGAAGACGCGGGCGGCGGTAGAGGCACCTTTTCACTGACTCGGTCCCTGGCACCGCGCATGGCCGTGGCGGTAAAGTCGGCGAGACTGGTCCCGCTGCTGCTCTTGTTGAGGTGCTGCCCTGCGCGTGCCAAGTCGTCAAAGGAGGACGGCGAGTGCAGGGAGAGCGACGAAGAAGAAGACGATGCAATGGTGTGAGAGTGAGGGGCGCCGCGATACGCAGCGGAAAAGGGCGAAAGGGATTTAGTGGGCGAGGTGCTTGCGCTGTAGGGAGCAGCGGGTACGGGCTGGCGCGCCGTCATCGTCGGCGAATGAGTCGTGGGAATGGCACCGAATTCAGAGACGACTTGATGGTGGTGAGGGTGGTGGTGGTGGTGAGGGGCCAGCTCCCTGCTCCGAGGCGTCGAGTGGACGCGGGCAATGGAGTTCCCCGTCGTCGTGGTTGCAGGCATGGCGGGCGACGACGCTGGGGATGGCCCACTTTGGCCCTGGCCTTGGTTCCACTTTTCGAATGCAGCCACTCGTGCACGAATGTCGACGGGCTCGGGGTGAGGCTCGTCGTCTCCGTCGGTGTGTGTGGCGTGTGGCGACATTACTAGGCGTGCGGGCGGGTGTGCGGGCGGG
>RRYC01000148.1:0-10078 GCA_004016185.1 Quambalaria eucalypti
CCCCCCCGCCCCCCCGACGGACCCAGTCAAAGCAACCGGGTACTACTGCGGGGGGGCGGGTGGGGGTTTGGGGGGGGGGCGGGGGCGGGGGGCGCAGACCCATACATCGATGACCCCCCACCTCCCCCCCGCTTTCTTCCCCGAACCCCTCCCCCCCCCCCCCCCGTTCGCAGCTGCGGTACCCATGACGAGCGACAACCAGCATGCTGCATTCGAAGCGCGCATCACATTCAACAATGTATACAAGGGCCAGCTGCCAGGGGGAGAATACCCCAAGCTCGGCGTGAGTATATGCTGCCACGCCATCTCAGCTTAGTGAGGGTCCCGCTGACAAATTCTGTCCTTGCGCGCGCGCGCCCTCTGCAGTTCTACTTTGGCTTGACGTGTCTATATATCCTCCTCGCTGCGGGATGGGGTTACCTGTGTGTCAAGCATAGAGACGAGTGAGTAGTGCCGGTCGAGTACAGGTGCCACACAACTTGACCGGTCACTGACGAGGCTGCTTGCGTCACACCCCCCGCGTGGCCCAGACTCCTCACGGTGCAGCACTTCATCTCCGGCCTCTTCGTCATCTTGGTCGTGGAACAGCTCGTCACATGGCTCTACTACTCGTATCTCAATGCCCACGCCATCGACTTTTGGCGCCTCGCCTCCGTCTCGGGCAACGCAAGCGAGACCTTCTCGGCGCGTGCGCTCCTCGTCGTCGAAAGCCTCATCGACTCGACGCGCAACAGCGCAAGCTTCTTCCTGCTCCTCATCGTAGCCATGGGCTACGGCGTCGTGCGCCCTTCCCTGGAACCACAGACGATGCTCCGAGTCAAGATTCTCACTGCCGTGCACCTCATCTGCGGCTGCCTCTACTCGGTCGGCATCGTCCTCCTCTCCATCGAGGCCGGTGGCAGCTGGGTCTTTCTCTTCATCTTCCCGCTGGCCTTTACCCTGACGGGCTTCATGATGTGGACGCTCAACAGCCTCAATGCCACGATTCAGCACCTGACGGCGCGCAAGCAGACGTTCAAGCTCTACTTTTTCACGCGGCTGTACCGCATCCTCATTGGTGCCGTCGTTGTCATCGTGAGTGCCGGGGCGGGTAACCTAGACCCACGCGTGATCATTGACACTGACGCCCTGGCCAACCTCTACCTACCCCCTCCCCCGCCGCCTCCAGTTCGCCTTCTTCGTCGTCTCGTCCATTGCCTTCAGCCAGAGCGGAGGCCAAAACTTCCCCTCGCAGACCTGGGTACGTCTACGTCTCCGCCGCGCGGCAATGAACACGCGCTGACACACGCTGCCCCTCCCCGGCCCAACCCCCCACACAGCGCTGGCGCTGGTTTCTCCTCGACGGCTGGACCTCCACCCTCTACCTCACCGTCTTTGCCCTCATTGCCTGGATCTGGCGCCCCACGGGGCAGAACCTGCGTCTGAGCATGTCCGACGAGGTCGCCACGGGCGACGATGGCGGCGAGGATATTGAGCTTGCGGGGGAGTATGCAGGTGGGCCTGCGCACCCGGATGATGACTCGGATGACGACGACGAGGAGGGCAGTGGCGCGAGGAAGCGCGCGTTGGCTGCGTCTGCTGCGGCTGCGGGTGGCGGCGGCGCATCCACCGGAGCGGGCGGAGCGGCGGGCAGCCGTGGTCCGCCGCCAGCGTACGACGACGCTGCGCCACACTCGGGTGGTAGAGGGGATGATTCCGAGGTCATGTTCAGCTTGGGCGATGGCGAGGACGACGACGATGAGGGTCATCCGCAGAGTGCGACGTCGCCGCGCGCGCAGCGTCAGCGTGAGGAGGGGCGCGCTAGTCAGGAGACGCTGTTGGCTGGTGTTGAGGCTGGGGGACGCAAAGAGGACTGAGGAGGTGGGGATGTGAAGGGGAGGGGAAGAAAGGCGACACCATCAAGCGCGCGGATGCGAGACGGATTCTCGAAAGCGAGGACGATTCAACCAATGTGCTCCATTTGTAGATAACGAAGCGAGGCAATTCAATCCAACAAGCGTGCAGTGCGAGACGTTTCGAAGACTGCCACGCCACCTACGTAACCACCCCACAGCGAATACCTCATCCTCCCGATCTCCTGCACGTAGGCGTGGGCGTCATCCCCGCCCCCGCCCGCGTCGTCGTCCTCGTACGATCGAGGAGCGTCCTCGCAGCGGGGGAGAGCATCTCCCCGCGATTCCTCTCGCTCCTCGTCGTCGTCGTCGTTCCCTGGGCTGCCAACCTCTCACGCCTGTCCATCGATTTCGGCGTACGCGGCGAAGAAGCAAAGATGGAGTCCCTCGGCGGGGGCAGGGTACGGCGTGGTGTTCGGACGCTGCCGCTGCCGTTGGTGCGAGAGGACGGAGTACCCCCGCCGAGAGACGCAGCGAGCTGGTCCCTCCGGGGCGTCGGTGGGATGTGGAAGTAGCCTGCGCCTGCGCTTGTGCTCTGCGGCGTCGTGGACGTCGAAGTGGGATGCGAGCCACGCAGCGCCTTCAACGTCTCCTTTGTGCGTGCCTTTCTGCCCGGCGTCGTGCCGGTACGACTGGACTGGCCTCCGCCTCCACCTCCACCTCCCGTTACGAGCACGTCCTCTTCCTCGCGATGGGGCGTGACGAAGCCGTACCCCCTTACTCTGGGCCCCGACTCCTTCTCCGCCTCTGCATCGTCCTGCTCCTCGCCATAGTGAGAACCCCCAGCAATAGCCCGATCAATCCGACTCGAGCGCGGACTAGTCGACGCGGTCCCCACTTCCGAGTCGCCGTACTTGCGCCGCTTGCCCGCGGAACGCCCCCGCCCCTGCCTGTACACCTCGGGGTACGCCGAGTCGGGGAAGACGCCCTGTGAGGGGAGGGCCGTATTGTGGAAGTGCGTCTTTTGCTTGAGGCTTTGGCGGGCGTGGAACAGCCTGTCTGCCGCGGACGAGGAGGAGGAGGAGGGGTCGGCCACGCTATCTGGGAGCCGCGACCCCGTCGTCGAAAGTGAGGAAGAGGCGCGGCCTACTGTATCGATTTCCGCGTCGGGTCCAAAGAAGAGGGCGTTGCGCGCAGCGTAGCGCGTACCCGCTTGGATCGTGGCAGTCGTGGGGTGCAGTGCAGCCGGGCGGAGGAGGGGGTCGTGGTCGTCGTCGCCATCGTCGTCGGCGAGGGAGGAGAGTGCCTTGCCTTTGGATCCGCGGCCATTCGGCGGGTGCGCAATGGGTAGCGTGATTTCCGACGTCGGGTCGAGTGAATGCTTGAGTGGTGTCAGGCCGTGTGGGGCGAGCGGCGGCGGCGCCGTCGCCGTCGCCGTCAAGGACGCGTCTGAGTGTGCGCTTCGAGGCGATGCTGAGCGGTGTCGTCGCCGTGCAAGCTGCCGATCTTGCGGGTCCGTGGATCCTAGGACGTCTTCTGCACTCCCCGCTCGCTGGCTACGGCGCTGGCCCGGTGAGGAGGTGAGGAGCCTCGTTTGCACCTGGTCACCCGCGTCGGTGAGGAGGTTTTGCTGCACCGTGTCGAGCCTCCTTTGCATCTTATCACGCTCCCACTGTTCCAGCGCATCCAACTCGCCCACACGCTTGATAATGCCCGGATCAAGTCGTCCGCCCTGCTGCTCAAGGAGCCTCCTCCGTCGTGCACTTCCCTCGGGCAGCGTCAGCACAGAGCGTGCATACCCCTCATCTGCGCGGCGCCTCGCCTCGTCGAGGATAAACTTTCGCCGCGCATTATGTGCCTTTTCTTGTCTGAACATCCACCCATAGCGCTCCTTGCGGCGGTCATTCGTGGCCTTGAGGAGGGAGAGGAACGAGGCGTTGTCCTCGGAGGTGTAGCTGGACTGGAAAGTGGAGAGGGAGTGACTGGATAAGTCGATGGGGGGCGGGCGGGGTGCCGATGGGTCCGGGACGTCTTCGTCTTCACTCCAATCATCGCCATCGCCGTCGTCGTCGTCGATGTCGAAGTCGCGGGCTTCGCCGGAGCGAGGAACACCACTCGGTCCAGCCATGGGCGTCTCCCAGCCGCGCTTGGAGAGGACGGGCGTATCGGCTGGCGTACGCCCACCACGCATCATCGACCGTGGCGTAGGGACGCTTTCGCCCCGCCTCTTCTTCTTCTTCTTCTTCTTGCCCCGCCTAGCCGCAGCTGCCCGCCCCTCATCGTCCATCGCGTCCAGGCGGTCCAACTCCCTCTCTGCGACTTTCAACCGCGCTTCCGCCTCGTCCGCATCGACATCCACACCCCGTGCCGTGCCTACACGGTCAAACTCCTCGAGCGCATCCAGGTACTCGTTTTCAGCAGTGAGGCGCGCGAGATTGGGGAAGAAGTCGCGCTGGATGAGCGAAGAGAGGGATGAGACGTAGTCTTCCTCGGGGAGGATGTGTTGCCCTCGTAGCGAAGTCAGCGAAGTGGAGGCTGGCCGCGTGGTCAGCGCCGAGGAGGAGGAAGACGAGGGAGGACGGCTCATGGTAGGGGCAAAAGGCGGGAATGCCGTCAGATGGCGATGGCGATGGCGTAGGTGGGAATGAGTGGTCGTCGCACGAGCGATTTGTGGCAAGAAAAGGCAAAAGTAAGAAAGGTGAGCTGAGCCGGCCCGAGACGGAAAGCGGCCAACAGTCGAGTCGCGTCGCGTCGCGCCTCACGCCGCGCCCCACGCCTTGCCACCCGACGTGCACCTACGCCTGGCCAAACTGCCATCATCGAGTAACGAACGGTAAACGAAGGTGATGCCATTGGGTAAAAAGCGAATAAAAGAGGGACAGGATTCGGAACGTACACGATACCTTGAACTGGGGAGCCACACAAAAGGGCGAGGTGGTGCGACGGCGGCACGCGGGGAGCGGCGCGGAGCATACAGGCTTCTTCAAAAGGGGAGACCCCCACTCACCCCCCCCTCCAACACACTAACGAAAGCAAGATGGCAGCCAGCGCGGGCAGCAATCACGGGCGGCGTGTGGGCTGACATCCGCACGCCCCCACGCCCCCTCGCCTCACATGACAATGTTCCACCTCGCCTCGTCGTTCATCTCGCACTTGATCTCGTAACCCAGCAGCTTCGACCTCTGCAGCACCGACCAGTGCAGGTTGGGATTGTCCTGACGCACCGTCCTGTGCCGCCCCAGGTTGGGTCCCAGCTTCTTGACCCAGGTCCCGTCCGACTGCTTGACTCGATACTTGACGGGAACAAACAGCTCCAGGAACCACCAGGGCTTCGACTGCTTCAGCTGATCGTTGATCGACGCCTGGCAGTCAAAGTAATCTTCGTACACCTCGGGCAATACGTCGAGTTTGGGGGCATGCGTCACGGGAATCGAAATGGGCGACGCAGTGGCAAAGTCGAGGGACGAGTCCGACGACTTGGGGTGCGCGCCCGTCTCGTGGTGGGGCGGCTTGGCCATCAAGTCCGTCTCGGCATGGGCATGGGCGGGTGCCGTCAGCATGGTACTGGCCTCGCTGTTGGGGCTCGTCGCAGACAGCCCGATGCGCTCTCGCAGCGCCTTGAGCTCGCGGTCATCGTTGGCTTGCTTGAGCAGCATGCGACGAGACTCGAGGCTGGGCAGCTCTCCCTTGGCGTAGCGGTCCAAGTCGCTGGGCGCAGGACCCCACGGCGCAGGCTCCCGAGGCAGAACCTTGGGGTACAGGGTATTGACGTCCAAGCCGTGCTCGGCCAGCACGTCGGAGCGCCAGAGGATGCCCGTGTCGCAGAGGAACGTCTGGCGCAGCATCCATCGAAGAGGGATGCGAGAGATCATGTGTCGCTCCTCATTGGGGACACTCCCGCCGCCGACGTCGGCGTGAGCACCGGCAAAGAAGACCTGGCGGGAAGGCGGGGGGGAAGACGCGCGTCAGTGCCTGTATGCACACTCGCACCACGCCGTACACTCGCCTCGCCACACTCGCCACTCACCTCGAGGACATCCGTCTCATGCGTTGGTCGCCCCCACTCCTGCTCGTCCTTTTCGTTGAACTCGTTCATAAGGTTGACCTGCTTCTGGCTCTTGCGCACCTTGGCCGCCTTGCGCTCGGCGTCTCCCGGCAGGACCAATCCCATCTCGTCGGACTCGCCGCTGCCCATGGACGGGGAGCTGCTGCGACGCCACACGGGAGGAGGCAGGCTCAGGCGTCGGTTGAGTAGACTGGCCCGTCGACCGACGGTGGAATTGCGAGAAGAGGTGCCGCCGCCGCCGCCGCCGCCGCCGCCACGGCTGCTGTCCTGGATCGAGTCTTGCTCCTCGGGCTCTTGCATGACGGGCCCATCGAGGACGCGGCTGATGCGACTGAGGTCGATGGAGCCGTAGCTGCCATAGTTGGAGAAGCGGCCCTGGTCGTCTACGTGGACACCGCGACCGGCACCGGCGGAGCGCTTGGCGTGCTCGTCTTCCATTTCCTGGTGCTCCTTGTCCTGCTGCTTCTGGGCGGCCGTCTGGGGCACGCGCTGGAGCCAAAAGGCGGGCTTGAACTTGGCACGGCGCTCGTCGAGGGCGAGGGCATGGCGAAAGTAGCGTACGCTCGTATTGTTCGTCTTGGCAAAGGGCAGGATGCGCGGGATGATGCCGACGCTGGCGACGGTGTCCCAGCAGCCCAAGAAGTGGACATTGACGTCGATGGAAAAGGTGCGCTTGAATTCGCTGGACATGCGCCAGCCGTACTTGGTGTCGAGCTTGTAGTAGTGCCAGGCAAAGACGATTTGCGCCTGGTTGTGGGCGGGCAAGAGGCCGACTTTGTGAAGCATGCCCGCCAGCGCCCTGGCCGTGTATGCGCCGCGACTGAACCCAAAGAGGCAGATGCGGTCGCCCTCTTGGTAGTTGTTCATGAGGAAGCTGTATGCCTCCTTGACGTGCGTGTCGAGCGAGGCGCCGACGGCTGGCGGGGTGGCGGCGGGGGCAGCGGGGGCGGCGGGGCGGCGGGGCAGAGCGTGGGGTGTATGCGGGTCAGTAAGAGGGGCACGCAGAGGGCAGGTTGTGTTTTCCAGCAATTGCACTGAACGCACCCATGTCGAGAGCGGCGCTGAGTCCACGCTTCATGGAGCCCTTGGTGGCCGAGGTATAGGTGCCAAGACCGGCCTGGTAGAAGCAGATTTGTCGGGGGTCATCTTTGCGGAGTGCCTGGAATACTCTGCGAGTGCAGCGGGGCACGGCGTGGGAATCAGAGTCAGCGGGGGCAGCGGGGAAGAGATTGCGTTGGGCGCCCACGACTCACTTGACAATGTTGGAGTTGTCCTCGTCGAATCTGCGAGGCCGAGGGGTGGGGAGACGGGGGCAGGCACGGTGAGTGCGCGCACAGCCACAATGGACGCCTTGGCACCGGCACTCACTGATCTCCCGTACCGTCGAGACAGAGGATGATGGTCCTGCCGCGGCTGCGGTCGGTGGCAGTCGAGGAGTTGGCGTCCTGGACGGCCTGAACGGTGGCGGGTATAGCGCAGTGGGGTAGGAAGCTCATCGTCAATCGATGGCGGAGTGTCGTTGGGCGGGGGGGTATCAACGATGCGACGAGGTCGAGGGCGAGAGAGGGCGGTGGTGAGAGTATCGTTATGAGGGGAAACCTTGACGCAGGGAGGATGAAGGATGAAGAAAGCCTTTAGGGTCCAGGACAGGACCAAGTTGAATGTTGAGGGTGTTTGGTGGCGGCGACGGCTACGGCTACACTGCACTGCTTGCTTTCTCACGGGTGACCAATGAGCCAACCTCCCTAGCCATTCAGCGACTGCCTCCTCGGCCGGTGGCGCCAGTGGGAGGCTCGTAGATGACGAGGAGGCGAGCCCAATCAACCTTGTCGTCGTCGGGTGGAAGAGCATGCGATGGACCACCGGTGGGCCGATGTCGGGGGAGCAGCCGAGCCGAGCCGTGAGCATTTGGTCTCTGCGAGCAGCGCTTGTGCCGCTTGGGCAGTCCGACTGCGTCGTCCTTCGAAGCGTCTCCTCGCCGCTGGCTGGCGCACGCTCACTGCCTAGTCTCTGAGTTTCGAATCGTATTGTATCCGAGCTTTTGCCCTTGGCTTTTGCGCCGAGACGGCGGGCGGGCGGGCAGACGCACAGCGCGTATGCCCGCCATCTGTGCAGGCCTGGCTTCGTCGACGACGGCAGCGACGGCGACGAGGACAAAAGGGAGCGGTCTCGTCTTCAGCTGGTCCAAATTGGATCTCTCGGTTCACGCGGAAATGCGTGATGCACGTACGCGCACGCACACACGCACGCACACACGCACGCACAGGCGCATGCACCTGGTTCTGGTTGCTGCCGGCAGACATGGAAGTCAAGGTTCGAGGAGCGGGGCAGGGAGAGCGTCGCCGTGGACAATGACAATGGAAGAGGCGACTTGGGTCTTGGTGCGCGTGTGCGCATGTGCGCTGCAGCTGCTCGCTGTCGCTGTCGCTGCTTGCACTCGGCAATGCAGCGCGGGGCAAGCGCGGTCTCCAAACTCTCCCCTCTTTTTTCGTTCTCCCCTTCAAGGCTGCCCGTGCCGTCAAACTGTCGGCCCCAATTCCGCTCCATCAAGCTCCATCGCAACGAAGCGAGACCGTATCGCAGCACCGAAGTTCAGCTGAGTTTGAGGGGTGAGCATGTGTGTGTAAGATGATAAGTACGTTAGTCAGCGGCAAGAATCGCGTCCCCACGCTGTCACTCCATTTGTCTCGCCCCGGCGTCGACTGTTCCCACGTCTGTCTTGCTTGGTTGGTTGGGCCTCATCTCAGGCACACACGCCCTGCGCTGGCTCAAAAGCAACACACGGCGCGTCTGTGAATGTGCCAGGCGCGCACAACGACGCACAGACGCACTAGACGCACACCAGATGCACTGTCCAGACGCGAGGTTTTCCCGCCTCTACTCCAGCTGCACCTTCTCCCTTGCCAGGTTCGGGCCATTTTGCGCAATGCCAGGAAGAAGTGCTGCGACCGCCGTGCACCCACTGCTACGCTGGCCTGCCCCATTACGGTAAGTCGGCTACTTGCTCCGCGGCCCCGCTCATCGAAGCCCGCCTTGCCTGCCTGTGAGGCAAGCAAGATTGAGTTTGTCCCGCAGCTGCACCTGCACCTGCACCTGCACCTCCCACTGCCTGCACATACGGCCAAACCTACCAAGGCTTGGTGGTGCAGGTGCAGGCCAGGCAGCGCGTCCAGACTCCGACGACGGTGCACACACACAAAGTTCGCACGATCACCCGGCAGCAACAAGGAGCGCCCCCCGCGCCGTGCCAGCGGCTCCAACCTCATCCTCAAACTCGACACGCACACCTCGATTGCCTCGCCACGGAGCAAAATGCACAGACGACGAGGAGCGGCTGCGTTGCCTGCGTTGCGTGCGTTGGCCTGCCTGCTTGCTTGCTTGCTTGTGGGTTGAGCCGAGGTGCATTGCATTGTTCAGCGTCGCGGCTTGTCAGCGTCGCGGCGGGTCGATTTGCAATGGCGGGCGCCTTGGCAACTCGCGCGGGCCGTGACGCGACTAACCAACATCCTACCTTCACTGAACGTGAGATACTGATTGGTGCATGTGGCTCTGGCTCTGCGTGGGCGGTGCCTGCTCTCGCTGGACGCCTTTTTGGCCCCGATTAGCAATTGCTGCGCTCCACTCTTGTGCCCGCCACAATGGCTGCCGGCCCGCCCACTTGTTCCCCCGCATGTCATCGCCGTGTAGAAGCTTGACGGGGACGTATGTTCCAGGAGCGCAGAGATGCTGCAGTCGCTGGCGTTGCGTTTGGTCGGTGTCGGTGCGGGCCAGGTGAGGCCCGACCTTCATCGCTAGCGATTTACCCACGCCTGGCCGCCCCCATCCTCTTCCTCGTCGACGCCCCTTCCCCTTTTTAATCTCGTCCCTCTGCCACCTTCCTTGCCACCTTTCTCTTCGCTGCCTCACCCCACCCTGACACCCCAACCCCCCCCCCCCCCCCCCCCCCCCCCCCCCCCCCCTCCCCCCCCCCCCCCCTCCCCCCCACCCACACCCCCCCCCCCCCCCCCACCACCGACCCACCCCCCCCCTCCCACCCCTCCCCCCACACCCCCCCCCACCCACTCCCACCCCCCCCTCCCACCCCCCCCCCCCCCCCCCCCCACAACCACTCCCACACCCCCCTCCCAACCCCCCACCCACTCCCCCCACAAAACAGTACCACTACCCCCTTCCAACCCCT